>JARQOC010000012.1:101383094-101429829 GCA_033576535.1 Allobates femoralis | reverse complement strand
AGAGGAAAAGAGACAGACAGCAAAGGAAAGAAAAAGCACACACAAGGAAGAAAGGACACACACGGGCAAGAATAGAGACAGAGACACAAGGAAGGAAAGACGCAAATGGAGTAGAAAGAAAAAGCACAACAAGAATACAAAAAGAGACCAGCACAGCACAAGGCAAAAGGACAGCATACACAAGGAGAAAGAGACAGCACACAAGGGGAAAAGAAGCACATCAGGAGGAAAGAAACAGCACACAAAGAAGAAAAGACAGCACACCAAGGAGGAAAGAGACAGCACACAAGGAGGAAAGAGGACAGCACACAAAGGGGGAAAGAGACAGCACACACAAGGGAGGAAGAGACAGTGCACACACGGGGCAAAAGAGACAGCACACACACAAGGGATCACAAAAGAGCGCACAAGGGGCAAAAGAGACATCACAGCAGGGCAAAAGGAAGACAGATAGGAGGAAAGCAGCACACAGGAAGCAAAGGGACGCCACAAGGAAATAATGAGAACACAGGGGAAAACAGCCAAAAAAATCCAAGAACAGCCAGGGGCAAGAGCAAAAGGGAAAGACAGACAGGAAGAGAGCAGCAGGGAAGAGCAGCACACAAGGAAGGAAGAGAAGCACAAAGGAAAGCAAGAACAGGAGAAAGACAGAAAAAGGGAGGAAGAGACACCACAGGAAGAGACAGCACAAAGGACACAAAAGCAGACAAGGAAAGACCAAGCACAAAGGGCAAAGAGAAGAAAGAGAAAAGGAGAAAGACAAAGGAAGCAAAGACAGCACACCAAGGAAAGAGACAGCACACACAAGGAGGAAAGGACAGCACCGGGAAGAACAGCACACAAAGAATCACAAGAGCAGCAAGCACAAGTGGCAAAGAACAGCAAAAGGAGCAAGAGAAGCACCACAGGAAAGAGACAGCACAAAGGGGAAGAGACAGCACACACAGGAAGAAAGAGCAGCAACAAAGGAGGAACGAGACAGCACAACAAGGGAAAGAGACAGCCCACAAGGGAAAGAGACAGCACACGGGCAAGAGACAGAACAAAGGGAAAGAGACAGCACGGGAAGAGACTCACACACAGGGCAAAGAGACACACAGCAAAGGAAGGAAAGAGCACACACAAGGGCAAAGGAAGCCACAAGGAAAAAAGACACACAGGAGAAAGACGCACAGGATAGAAACAGCAACACAGAACCAAAGAGACAGACGCACAAGTGAAAGAAAGCATAACAAGGAAAAAGAGACAGCACACAGGGGAAAAGAAGCGAACAAGGAGAAAGAGACAGCACAACAGGGGAAGAGACAGAACACAAGGGAAAAGAAGCACCCCAAGGGAGGAAGAGACAGTGCACAACGGGGCAAAAGAGACAGCACACAAAGGATAAAAGAGACACCAGGGGCAAAGGACATCACAGCACAGGGCAAAGAGAGCACGCATAAGAAGGAAAGCCGCAAACAGAAGCAAGGAAGCACAACAGAATAGAGACAGCACACACAAGGAAGGAAAGAGACAGCACACATGGAGTGAAAGAAACAGCACACACAAGAAATCACAAAAGAGACAGCACAGCACAGTGGCAAAAGAACAGAACCAGGCAAAGAACGCACACACAGGTGAGAGAGCAGACAAGGGAAAGAGACAGCACAACAAGGAGGAAAGAGACAGCAACAAGGAAGGAAAACGCCACAAAGGAGAAAGAGACAGCACACACAAGGGAGAAAGAGACAGTGCACACACGGGCAAAAGAGACAGCACACAAAGATCACAAAAGAGACAGCACAGGCAAAAGAGCATACAGCACAAGGGCAAAAAGACAGCACAGATAGGAAGAAAGAGCCACACAAGAAGCAAAGGACAGCACACACAAGGAAAATGAGACAGCAACACAAGGAAGAAAGAGACAGCACACATGGAGTGAAAGAAACAGCACACACAAGAAATCACAAAAGAGACAGCACAGCACAAGTGGCAAAAGACACAGATACACAAGGAGCAAAAGAGACAGCACCACAGGGTGAAAGAGCAGCACCACAGGGAAAGAGACAGCACACACAAGGAAGGAAAGAGACAGCACACACAAGGAAGGAAAGAGACAGCACACACAAGGAGGAAGACAGCACACACAAGGGAGAAAGAGACATGCACACACGGGCAAAAGACAGCACACAAAGGATGGAGGCAAAGAGGACAGCACACACAAGGGAACAAAGAGACAGCACAAGGGGCAAAAGAAGACACAGCACAAAGGGCAAAGGACAGCACACACAAGAAGGAAAAAAGCCGCACACAAGGAAAGCAAGAACAGGCAAAAAAGAAAATAAAGAGCACCACAAGGAAGGAAAGAGACAGCACACAGGAGAAGAAACAGCACACACAAGAAATCACAAAGAGACACACAGCACAAGGGAAAAGAACAGCAACACAAGGAGCAAAGAACACACACACAGGGGAAAGAGACAGCACGCACAAGGGGAAAGAGACAGAACACAAGGAAGGAAAGAGACAGCCACACAAGGAGGAAAGGAAGCACAACAAGGAGGAAAGAGACAGCACACACGGGGCAAAAGAAGACAGCAAACACACAAGTGCCACAAAAGAGACAGCACAAAGGGAAAAGAGACACACACAGGGGCAAAAGAGAACACACAGCAAAGGAAGAAAAAAGCCAGCACACACAGGAAGCAAAGGAAGCAAACAAGGAAAATGAGACAGCACACCACGGGCAAAAGAGGACACACACACAAGGGATAAAAAGAGACGCACAAGGGGCAAAGAGACAGCACAGCAAGGAAGGCAAAAACGCAGCACACACAAGGCAAAGCAAGGACACACAAGCAAGAAAGAGAGCAACACAAGGAAGGAAGCAGCCACAGGAGGAAAGAACACAACCAAAAAAAGCAAAGAGACAGAACACAAGGGCAAAAGAACAGCACACACAGGAGCAAAAGAGACAGCACACGGGTGAAAAAGAGACAAGAGCAGCACACAGGGAGGAAAGACAGCACACAGGGGAAAAGAGACACAACAAAAGGACACAAAGAGACACACACAAGGAGGAAAGAGACACACAGGGGAAAAAACACACACAAGAAAAAAGAGACAGCAACAGGGAAGAACACAACACAAGGGAAAAGAGACAGCACACACAGGGAAAGAGACAGCACACAAGGGAAAGAGACACAAAAGGAAGGAAGACAGACCACCAGAGGAAAGAAGACACAGAAGAGAAGCCAGGAAAGAACCACAAGGGACAAAGCCACAGGAAAGAACACACACAGGGAAAGAAGCACACAAAAAAAAAAGAGAACACAGAAGCAAGGAAGACAGATAAGACAGAAACAGAGAAGGACACACAGGGGAAAGAAGCACCCAAGAAAACAAAGAACACACAAAGGAAAGAAGCAACACAAGGAGAAAGAGCAGCACACACAGGGGAAAGAGAGCCCAAGGGGAAAGAGACAGCACACAAGGAGGAAAGAAGCACACAGGAAAAGGACACAAGGGGGAAAGAGACACACAACAAGGAAAAGAGAAAGAGAAGACACATAGAGAAAGCAGCACCAAGGAAGAAGACAGCAACAGAAAAGAACGCACACAGGAAAAGACAGCACCAAGAATCACAAAAGAGACCACACACAGAAAGACAGCAACAAAGAGAAAGACAGCACAAGGAAGAGCAGCACAGGGAAGAACAGCACAACAAGAAGAAAGAGCGCAACAAGAGAAGACACAAACAAGGAAAAAGACAACCACAAGAGAAGAGTGAACACGGAAGAAAGAACAAAGATCACAAAACAGAAGGCAAAGACACACAGCAAAGGAAGAAGAACAAGAGAAAGCCAGCACACACAGAGCAAGAAGCACACACAAGGAAAAACAGACAAGAAGAAAGAGACAGCAATGAGTGAAAGAACAGCACACACAAAACACAAAGACGCACAGCAAGTGGCAAAAACACAGCTAAAGGAAAAACAGCACAAAGGTGAAAAGAGCCAAGGGAAGAGACACACACCAAGAAGGAAAGAGACAACAGAAGGAAAAGACAGCACACACAGGAGGAAAGAGACGAACAGGGGAAGAGACACACACAGGAAAGAGACAGCAAGGAGCAAAGACAGCACACACAAGGAAAAGCAGCACACACGGAAGAAAGGACGCACACAAGGAAAAAGCACACACAGCAAAGAACACCACAAAGGCCAAAGACAGCACAAGGAAAGACACACCACAAGGGGAAGAGACAGCATAAGGAAAAAAACAGCACACACAGAGAAGGAAGAAAAGGAAGAACAAGTAAGACAACAAGACGTGCACACACGGGGCAAAAGAGACAGCACACAGAAGGGATCACAAAAGAGACAGCACAAGGGGCAAAAGAGACATCACAGCACAAGGGGCAAAAGAGACAGCACAGCATAAGGAAGGAAAAAGCCAGCACACCAAGGAAGCAAAGGGACAGCACACACAAGGAAATAATGAGACAGCACACACAAGGGAAGAGAAGACAGCAACAAGCATCACAAAAGAGACGGCAAAAGAAAGACAGCACAACAAGGAGCAAAAGAGACAGCACACAAAGGGAAGGAAGCACACAAAGGGCCACAAAGAGAGACGAACAAGCACACACAAGGGAGAAAAGAGACAGCACACACGAGGAAAAGAAGACGACACACACAAGGGATCACAAAGAGACAGCACACAGGGGCAAAGAGACATCACAGCACAAGGGGCAAAAGAGACAGCACAGCATAAGGAAGGAAAAGCCAGCACACACAAGGAAGCAAAGGACAGCACACACAAGGAAGATAATGAGACAGCACACACAAGGAAGGAAAGAGACAGCACACATGGAGTGAAAGAGAACAGCACACACAAGGAAATCACAAAGAGACAGACAGCACAAGTGGCAAAAGAGAACAGCACTAGCACAAGGAGCAAAAGAGACAGCACACAAGGGTGAAAGAGACAGCACGCACACAAGGGGAAAAGAGACAGCACACACAAGGAAGGAAAAGAGCAGCACACACAAGGAAGAAAGAGACAGCACAACACAAGGAGGAAAAGACAGACACACGAGCACACACACGGGCAAAAGAGACAGCACAACAAGGGATCACAAAAGAGAACAGCACAAGGGGCAAAAAGAGACATCACAGCACAAGGGGCAAAAGAGACAGCACAGCATAAGGAAGGAAAAAGCCAGCACACACAAGGAAGCAAAGGGACAGCACACACAAGGAAATAATGAGACAGCACACACAAGGAAGGAAAGAGACAGCACACATGGAGTGAAAGAAACAGCACACACAAGAAATCACAAAAGAGACAGCACAGCACAAGTGGCAAAAGACACAGCATAGCACAAGGAGCAAAAGAGGACAGCACACACAGGGTGAAAGAGACAGCACGCACAAGGGGAAGAAGAAACGAGAAGGACAGCACACCAAGGAAGGAAAGAGACAGCACACAAAGGAGGAAAGAGACAGCACACACAAGGAGAAAAGGACAGCACACAGGGGAAAGACAGCACACACAAGGGATCACAAAAGAGAAGCACAAGGGGAAAAGAGAATACAAAGGGGAAAGAGACAGCACAGCAGGGAAAAGGCACCAAAGGAAGAGGGCAGCAACACAAGGAAAAGAGACAGCACACACGGGGAAAGAGACAGCACACAAGGGATCACAAAAAGACAGCACAAGGGCAAAAGGACATCACAGCACAAGGGGCAAAAGAGACAGCACAGCATAAGGAAGGAAAAAGCCAGCAACACAAGGAGCAAAGGGGCAAAAGAGACATCACAGCACAAGGGGCAAAAGAGACAGCACAGCATAAGGAAGGAAAAAGCCAGCACACACAAGGAAGCAAAGGGACAGCACACACAAGGAAATAATGAGACAGCACACACAAGGAAGGAAAGAGACAGCACACATGGAGTGAAAGAAACAGCACACACAAGAAATCACAAAAGAGACGCACAGCACAAGTGGCAAAAGACACAGCATAACACAAGGAGCAAAAGAGACAGCACACACAGGGTGAAAGAGACAGCACACACAAGGAAGGAAAGAGATAGCACACACAAGGAAGGAAAGAGACAGCACACACAAGGGAGGAAAGAGACAGCACACACAAGGGAGGAAAGAGACAGTGCACACACGGGGCAAAAGAGACAGCACACAGAAGGGATCACAAAAGAGACAGCACAAGGGGCAAAAGAGACATCACAGCACAATGGGCAAAAGAGACAGCACAGCATAAGGAAGGAAAAAGCCAGCACACACAAGGAAGCAAAGGGACAGCACACACAAGGAAATAATGAGACAGCACACACAAGAAAGGAAAGAGACAGCACACATGGAGTGAAAGAAACAGCACACACAAGAAATCACAAAAGAGACAGCACAGCACAAGTGGCAAAAGACACAGCATAGCACAAGGAGCAAAAGAGACAGCACACACAGGGTGAAAGAGACAGCACGCACAAGGTGGAAAGCGACAGCACACACAAGGAAGGAAAGAGACAGCACACACAAGGAAGGAAAGAGACAGCACACACAAGCGAGGAAAGAGACAGCACACACAAGGGAGGAAAGAGACAGTGCACACACGGGGCAAAAGAGACAGCACACACAAGGGATCACAAAGAGACAGCACAAGGGGCAAAAGAGACATCACAGCACAAGGGGCAAAAGAGACAGCACAGCATAAGGAAGGAAAAAGCCAGCACACACAAGGAAGCAAAAGGACAGGACACACAAGGAAATAATGAGACAGCACACACAAGGAAGGAAAGAGACAGCACACATGGAGTGAAAGAAACAGCACACACAAGAAATCACAAAAGAGACAGCACAGCACAAGTGGCAAAAGACACAGCATAGCACAAGGAGCAAAAGAGACAGCACACACAGGGTGAAAGAGACAGCACGCACAAGGGGGAAAGAGACAGCACACACACGGAAGGAAAGAGACAGCACACATAAGGGAGGAAAGAGACAGCACACACAAGGGAGGAAAGAGACAGCACACACAAGTGGGGAAAGAGACAGTGCACACAAGGGGAAAGACAGCACACACAAGGGAGGAAAGAGACAGTGCACACAAAGGGGGAAAACAGACAGCACACACAAGAGGGGAAAGACAGAGCGCACACAAGGGGGGAAAGAGACAGCACACACAAGGGAGGAAAGACAAAGCATGCACAAGTGAGGAAAGACACAGCATGCACAATAGGCAAAAGAGACAGCGCACACAAGGATGGAAAGAGACAGTGTACACAAGGGGTGAAACAGACAGCATCCAAGGGGAAAAGAGACAGCACGCAAGGGTTAAAAGAGACAGCACGCAAGGGGAAAAGAGACAGGGTGCAAGGGGGAAAAGAGACAGTGCGCAAGGGGGAAAAGAGACAGGGCGCAAAGGGGAAAAGAGACAGGGCGCAAGGGGGAAAAGGAAAAGAGAGAACACATACATGGGGAGAGCACACGGGGGAAGACAGCTCAAAGAAGAGAGCACATGATTGAAGAAGACAGTACAGTGGGGTGACAGGTCAAAGGAGAGAGTACAGAGGGAAGAAGACAGTGCAGGGGGCAAAGACAACGCACACGGGGAGACGGCTACCACCCCTAGCACCACAGGGCCCACCCCATCGTGATGCTACCGTTCTCCCGATGCAATAGCATCGGGCCCACATCTATCTACTGTCATGGGAGGCCTTCATACCTTTTGGGTGGGCTATCCTCTTAAGTGTCTGCCGCCAAATTGATGCTTTGTCTAAGTGTCTGCACGCCACAGGTAAGAACCACGCTGACAACAAGTCAAAGTAGAGCTTAATGACAAAGACCTTTATTAAGGGAGGGGTAGTCAGTTTTTATACAGCTCTTTAAAGGGATATTAAAGGGGTGTTACATTTTATTCTGAAGAGAACATTCAATCATATTTCGTGTGTTAGTTAGCAATTCAGTTTAGCCTTGGTTAGTACATTCGGTACGGGAACATCTTGACAAGAGCTTCAGCACTGCTACATCTAAATCAAAACATTATATAGAATCTGAGACAGAGAAATTCCAGAGGGAGGAAGAAGAAGAAGAAGGAGAAGAGATAACTAGAGGAAAGTGCAAAGATTTATATAAACATGCTGTTGGAAGATTTCTGAATGACTTCAATAAACTTATATAAATTATTAACTATTTATTGCCATGACATTACTATATAATTGCCCTATCGTGTCTCTCTGTCACCGAAATCCTGCATCACTGATTGATCGCTGAGCGGCCACGCCCCCCCCCAGCCGGGGCTCTCACCTGATTGGCTGTCTCCACTGTCACTCACTACACCCAGCCCTCTATTCTTTTTACTATCAAATGGGAAGAGTTGTGTACTTGGGGAAGGAGATGAGGAGCAGAGCGGAGTACGTGGCACCTGCCTGCTCTGCTGCCAGGGCCATAGCACTGGGATGGAGAGCTCACAAACTCCTGAGGATCTGGGATCACCTGGAACAAGCTCCAAGTACTGACAGATCCCGGGATCTCCCTCCAGGGCAAGTGGGTGTAAGGTGCAGCATTTTAGGAGGCGCATGATCGGGCACATCGGCTCCCACTACCCCGCACCCTTGCTGTGATCTCTGCTCCAAAGACCCCTGCTGTGATCTATGTGATCTCTGCTCACCGGATCCCTGTGATCTCTGCCTCTCCAGCACATACCTGTGAACCACACAGATACCGCTGCACACAGACACCGCAACAGACAAACACTGCCGCACACCGAAACCGCCGCACCAACACTACTGAACACTGGCACTGCTGTAGGTATCTACTATATAATCGTCTAATTCTGTCTGTTTGTCTGTAATGGAAATCCCTCATTGCTAATTAGTCGCACCAGCCACCCGCGACCAATCAGCGACAGGTGCAGTCCAGCTGCGAATTGGCGCAGGATTTAAACCCTGCTTCGCATTGCATTATTCTTAAATCTTCATAAATAAACTACATGCATATTCTAGAATACCCGATGCGTTAGAATCAGGCCACCATCTAGTAATAAATAAATATTTAAAATAAAGATTATTATTAAATATGAAATGGTGGAATTTGTCACATGTTGTTTATCTGAGCTTGTATTTACCTAATTTTAAGATTAGAGATGAGCGATGTTTGATTCGAAATGTTCGCCAATCTCAAATCCAACCTGTTTTGGGCGGTGTTCGAGTCATTCGTCGAATTAGAACAATTAGCTTCAAATTCGGCAGTTCGAGGTTATGTTCGATAACGCTTCGGTCACCAAAAGCATTCCTGGCTTTTCACACTAATACTGATCTTCAATCTTAATATCCATTTTCAGTGTATGGTGTGCAGGGAAGGGGGGGCGGGGTTCAGATCAGTGCTGCTGAAGTGATGGAGCTCTTTTTTTCTTTTCTCCAGACCACATGTAGAGTGGGGCAGTGCAGGCTTTGAGCCAATCACAGTGAGCACAGTAAAGGGCATGTTTTGCACAAGCAATGTCTGGCATCATTGGCTGTGTGTGTCACATGTCCTTGCCCTATAAGACCCCGCCATCTTCTTCATTGCCACCATTTGCTCATTGCTGTAGCTGTGTGTCAGACAGCACCGCTGCTGCTGTGGGCGCCATATAGTAAAAACTCACAATTCTACTATCCCATTCAGCTACAGAGCTAATACATAGTTAGATAGATAGATTAGGGAGTAGGGGCTGGGGGGAGGGTGCAAATATTAGCAGAATCAGCTCTTGTAAGAGCTGTTTCATAGGAGTAGAGAGTAGGGACTAGGTACTAGTGTGGCGCCCCACTACGTAGGTGCCACAAAAGGGGTACTGCACCCAGAAAAGCGGTGTAGTACTCCACTGCAGTTGGGACAATGGTCACTAGATGGAGCCCTAAAGCTGACACCCACACACTAGAACAGTAGGCGGGAGGGAACCCTGGGAGGATATATAGTGGCCTCTAGGGGGAACTCGTTAGGCTAGTCGCAGAGAGAGGAGAGGTGGAAAGTGGAACCAGGCAGCCAGCCTGAAAGGACAAAGAGGGCCAGCTCGGCTGAGGGGCCCTGAGAAGGAAAAGATCCCAAAAAGAAACAGAGAAAGAAAGCAAGGAGACTCAGAAGCGCAAAGTTAACTTGAGTGGGGAGCGAGTAACGCATAGAGTTTGCCCCATAGGAAGGAAACCCGGGTACCAGAGCCCGCACCTGTGAGTTCTCTAAGTCTCACAGAAAATCCGTACAACAGGGATATTGCAAATACAGCCCTGACTCCCAAAGATCCCATGAGAGGGAAGCCAGGACTAATAGGGTGCTGCAGTCCAGACAGAAGGTTGACCCAACGGGTACAAGGGAGAAGAAGAGAATAAGAAGTAGCAGGAGGCAAGATTATCTACAGGAGATCAGGTTTCATAACACTGGGAACAGAAAAGAAGGAAAGGAACATAAAGGAGGGCTCATCTTAAGCTAGAAATCCCAACTGCAGCATCCAGAGCATATGCCATTACAACACTACTAACTGCTGAAAGACTGTATTGATGATGAACATTTTTCAAGTAAAGTTACCCGGTGAAGTGAAGCTTTGACTCTGCTGCATCCTTTCAAATGTAAACTGCTTTATTACAACATCACTGCCCCGTTGGTCCAGTCTCGCCTGCGGGGACTATTCCATCCAAGCCGCAATACCACCAACCACCGGAGGACTGTGGCTGCGCTGGTGAGCATCACCAGACTCAGCAGGTGGCGTCACGAAGACAACAATCTTGTAAATAATCCCCTGTAAATAGATCCCCATTTTCAGTTGACCCCAGGGCCATGACTTCGGGATGACCACCCGTGACTTCCCTGACTGAAACAGCCCGAGAGCTGAGTACCCCGAACCCCTGGGGCGCGTCACTAGGTCTGTAACAGCCCTTTTTCAGATCTAATCCATAGAAGCAGGGACTAGTTTTAATTACAGCCCTTTGGGCTAGGTTAGAGCAGTCCCTATTAGTTTTTGCCAAGCAGGTGTGTGCCAGAGTGCTGTACAAGTCTTTTTCATAGCATCTGACCACATCTAGCTCTGGGAGTCCTTTAGGGCAGGTAGTGTAGCACTGCTGTTAAGAAAGCTACACCACTGTCTTAAGTAGGCAATTTTTTGCTGCTGCTAGTCTCAGCAATTTGTTCAGACTAGTAGCAGTGTGATTTACACAGTAGTGTAGCCCACTTGTGAAAAGCTACACTGCCAGTGTACTTCCTTACTAATTTGTAACTGCACCTTGGCCATATCGGACTTCTGGTCAAGTCGCAGCGTGACAAAAACTATTACTGTACGCCGCTTGTAATACCTTCTACTACTAGACCGTCAGTGTACTTCCAACTAATTTTTAACTGCATCTTGGTCACATCTGACTTCTGGTCAAGTCGCAGCGTGCCAAAAACTATTACTGTACGACATTTGTAATACAATCTACTACACAGCCAGTGTACTTCCCACTAATTTTTAACTGCACCTTGGCCACATCTGACTTCTGCTAGAAAAGAGAGGAGATACAAGAGGTGCAGATTGTGCCTTATCAAAAAGACACTGATTGTCTAATGTGGATTATATAGAGATCCACTCACCTTTTTAGGTTGTGAGACTCACAACCAGTTTGAAAGCTTTAGCAGCTGCTGCAGAACCTCTACCGTCGCACCAAAACCGCGGGAAAATCAGAAGTTAAACAGGAATGGTTTCTACGGTCCGTGCTGCTGCTCTTGATCAAAGTATTTCACAACAAGGTTGTTACCATCATCAGGTCCTTTATTCATCAATAACCTACGCGTTTCAGTGCTGTCCCAGCACCTTCCTCAGGGTATATATATAAATACTTTGATCAAGAGCAGCAGTGCGGACCATAGAAACCATTCCTGTTTAACTTCTGATTTTCCCGTGGTTTTGGTGCGACGGTGGAGGTTCTGCAGCAGCTGCTAAAGCTTTCAAACTGGTTGTCTCACAACCTAAAAAGGTGAGTGGATCTCTATAGAAACCATTCCTGTTTAACATCTGACTTCTGGTCAAGTTGCAGCGTGCCAAAAACTATTAGTGTACACCACTTGAAATACAATCTACTACACCGCCAGTGTACTTCCTACTAATTTTTAACTGCACCTTGCTCCGGTCTCACTTTGGGCCTAGTAGCAGTGTTAGTTCAGTCACATTCCCTTTTTTTGGTAAAACAACTGTACTGCTCCCAATTTTTTCACATACAAAATGAGTGGCAAAAGACCTGCTGCTGGTGGAAATGGGAGTAGGCGTGGTGGAAAGGAAAAAATAGTTTGTGTCCGTGGGCTAGATGCTAAAGCTACATTAACAGCCAAAGTAAGATGTCTACTTCTTTCCGTGGCCAATCGGATATGATCCCTTTCTTATGGACACGACCGTTGATACCACTTGTAAGTGAGGCACAAAAACAGCAGGTGCTTGAATGGATCTCAAGTGCTCCATCAAGTGGCATCTCCTCAACTTCTATATCACGAACCCTCCAGTCATCTCAGGTGTCAGACCAATCATATTTGATTCCTCCAAGCTCCCAAGTGTCCAGCCACCCTACTCAGTCTGGGGTAGCAGACATGTTTGAGTCTGCAGAGCTGTTCAGTCACACAATAGCCTGGGAATCAGAGGTCTGCTCCAAAGCTGCAGTAAGTCCAGACGAGTTAATGATCTGCCCTGATGCCCAGAAGCTTTGTGATTCAGACCCAGGCCCAGATGAAGAAGCTTCTGACCTTTATGCAAACCCTCATTCCCTAACAGTACATACTGTTGGTTGACACCAGGAGGATGATGCTGATGAGACTCAGATACGCATTGGATTGACAAATTAAGTTATCGGTCAAGGTAGGAAGAGGTTGTCTCTGAGGATGAGGGGTGTGAGAACACAGAGGATGAAGATGAGGTTGGAGATCCCACTTACTGTCAACCCACAGTCAGCCAGTCGATGAGGTCAGCACAGGAGGTGGAGGAGGATGCTACTCACGACGAGGTTAGGTTACTCCGTCCTGGACATAGAAGGAGCACTGGAAGCACGCCAATAACTGCATCCGCAGACACAACTCTGCCTCTGAGCGGAAGTCGTGCTGGCTCTGCAGCTCGCATGGGTTCTAAGCCTTGCCTAGCTTGGGCCTTTTTTGACATCGCCAAGGATCTCCCAACTCATGTCATCTGCAAGATTTGTCACCAATCTCTGAGTAGAGGCCAAAACTCACTAGCTTGAGTACTTCATGTATGAACCGCCACATGGACATGAAGCACAAGTCGTAGTGGGAAGCTCACTGTGCTACAATGCGGGCTGGCGGGGCGGGCCTACCACCGTCTGCCCCATCAAGTGTATCCATGTGCTCTTCATCGTCTGTGACTGTGGGGACAGCTGTCACACATGCTTTTGGACATTCACCTTACATCTCTTTACCCGCAACAGGCAGTGTGATTGGCAGGTCGTCACTTGGCTTTCAAGTGGACAATGCTGCTGGTGTTGAGCTCTCTCAGACATCGAGAGCACCACCTTTGGATGAAGGCAACATTACATCTTCGCCTGCACCTCCCTCCCAGACCAGCAATTTGCCGGGGACACCATACTCAACTGTGTCTCAGCACAGCAGCCAGCCCTCCGTCCCTCAGATGTGGACAAGTAAAAAGCCATTTCCTCCTAGCCATGCGAAAGCTAAGCTCTTGAATTTCACCATCTGCAAGCTGTTGGCTTAAGAAATGCTGCCTTTCTGCCTGGTGGATACAGAGGATTTTCTAGACCTTATGTCCGTTGAAGTGCCCCAGTACCAGATGCCCAGTCGCCACTACTTCTCCAAGAAAGGTGTGCCTGCGCTACACCAGCATGTCGCAGACAACATCACTGCTTCCTTGAGAAACTCTGTGTGTGACAGGGTGCATTTCACCACAGACACTTGGACCAGTAAGCGTGGACAGGGGCGTTACATGTCGCTGACTGGGCATTGGGTAACTGTGGTGAGAGCTGGAGAAGGGTCTGCTGTAAAAGTCTTGCTGTCCCCACGAGTTGTGCGTCCATCCTCTGTAGGTAGAAGTTCCTCCACTGTTTCTGCCTCCTCAACCTCGTCTTGGTCTTCCACCTCTGCCCAAAGCCTGTCTGCTAATGCCACCCGCGTTGTAACTGCACAGAAGAATTCCTGCACACCTCTTTACCTTGAAATGCCTAGGGAATGTGAGTCACACAGCTGAGGAGTTGTGGTCAGCTCTGGCGACCGAGTTTTAGCAATAGTTGCCTCTACTCAAACTGCAGCCAGGGAAGGCAGTGTGCGACAATGCTGCAAACCTGGTTGCGGCCCTTCGCCGGGGCAATAACACACACGTGCCTTGTATGACTTGTGTTAAATCTGGTTGTCCAGCAATTTTTGACACACTATCCCGGCCTAGATGGACTTCTGCAGAGGGCACAGTCGCTGTGTGCTCACTTCCAGTGTTCGCATCCTGCAGCTCAATGACTCGCTTCGCTTCAGGAGTCTTTCGGCTTGCCTGTTCACTGGCTGAAATGCGATGTGCCGATACGCTGGAATTCTACTCTGCACATGTTGCAGCGACTGTGGCAGCACTGCCGAGCGCTGGTGCAATACGTTATGACTAGTGATGAGCGAGTACTAAAATGCTCGGGTGCTCAAAGCTTGGGCAGAGCATCCCGAGATACTCGTATACTCGGCCCGAGTACCGAGCCCAATGTTATCCTATGGGAGACCCGAGTATTTTTATAAAATGACTGCCGGCAGCATGTAGAAACCCTAAAAATGTCATAAAAGTCTCAAAAGAGTGCTCAAATGACATGGCAACACCATGGGGAAGACCCTGGAAGCATTTCTCACTCAAAAGTCACAGCTGTGAACAATGTTGTCCGAGTTTCACGCCAATTTTACGGAGTCACCAGAAAACCTTCCAAAATGACACCAAAATGAATATTTAGGGTGGAAATGTTAAGGGCACATACCCAATAGTGAGATACAGCTGGTGTATGCTACTTTTTGTGATTACATGAAAGATTTTACGTGAAAACATTGTCCGGCACTCCGATGACCCTGAGAAGAGACGTACATGAAGCTCTGTCTTGACATAATGTGCACATTTTGAGGAACTGGGTCTATTGTAGTATTTTCCTTTGCCAGGGCAGTCCAAAATTGGGAGGTTCACCAATGCCCCATTGATAGAGACGTGCATGAGGGCCTGTAAACCTCAAGTGGGTGTATTGTAGTATAGCCCTTTGGCAGGGCAGCCAAAAAATGGGAGGCTCCACATTGTCCCTGGATAGAGACGTGCAGGAGGGCCTCAAAACATTTTTCCCATTGAAAAGGAGCGGGTATCCTGTCGTTGTAATGCCCATTCTAAAAGAATGGGCGTAAAAATTTACCACTGGGGGTATACCTGAAACAACAGCCTAACTATTGTAACGGTCATCATGGTGGCACATGAGGAGAAGGAGGAGCAGTCCAGCGATTAGCTAAGGAAGAGGAAGACGACGTGGTGGATGATCCAGTAGCTGACCCAACCTGGCAGGAGGATATGCAGAGCGAGGACAGCCGTGCACAGGGGGAGGGAGGCATAGCATCCCAACAGGCAGTACGAAGCAGGGTCGTGTCCACAGGCAGAAGGTAGGCAACCGTTCCCCGGAACAACAACACGACACAAGGTGCCTATGCAAATGTTAGGCCTTCCCGAGCCTGGCAGTTTTTTAAGTTGGCTCCAGATGACTCTAAAAAGGCCATTTGCAACACCTGCCATGCCAGCATCAGCAGGGGTACAAAAACTAGCAGCCTGACCACCACCAGCATGATCAGGCACATGTCAGCCAAGCACCCGACTTTGAGGGAAGTACAACAGATTCGAGGAGCGGTGCTTGCTGATGTCACTGCTATGTCTTCGCGTGTTGTGCGTGCGAGCCAATCCCCTGTCCATGCTGGCCGCGAACAAGCCTCCGGCCCTGCACCTGAAGTTGCCCACGCACAAATAACACCACCATAAAGCACGTCCTTGTCCCAGCGCAGCGTTCAATTATCCATTCAGCAAACCTTTGAACGCAGGCGCAAATACGCTGCCAACGCCCCACATGCCACAGTCCTAAATTCTCACATTTCGCGACTCATAGCGCTAGAAATGTTCCCTTTCCGGCTGGTGGAGACGGACGCATTCCGCGACCTGATGGCGGTTGCTGTCCCACGTTACTCGGTCCCCAGCCGCCACTATTTCTCCAGATGTGCCGTCCCCGCATTGCATAACCACGTGTCCCAAAGCATCACACGTGCCCTGAACAATGCTGTTTCAGCCAAAGTCCACCTAACCACAGACACGTGGACAAGTGCTTGTGGGCAAGGCCGCTACATCTCCTTGACGGCACACTGGGTTAATATTGTGGAAGCTGGGACCCAGTCTGAGCGAGGGACGGAACACGTCCTTCCCACACCAAGGATTGGAGGCCCTACCTCTGTCAGGGTTTCACTGACACTCTACAGCTCCGGAATGTCATGCTCCTCAGCCTCCTCCTCCTGCGCATCCTCATCCACTGTACCCTCCACACCAGTCACAAGCTGGAAGCACTGCAGCACTGCCTCTGCGACGCGGCAACAGGCTGTGCTGAAGCTAGTCTGCATAGGTCACAAACCCCACAATGCAGAAGAGGTGTGGACAGCTCTGAAACAGCAGGCAGATCACTGGCTCACACCTCTGAACCTAAAGCCAGGAAAGGTCGTGTGTGACAATGGCCGGAACCTGGTGGCAGCTTTGAGGCGAGGCCAGCTGATGCATGTTCCATGCGTGTCCCATGTGCTCAACCTGGTGGTTCAGCGGTTTCTTACATCATACCCAGAGCTGTCTGATCTGCTGGTAAAAGTTTGCCGCCTGTCTGCGCATTTTCGCAAGTCACCTGCTGCTTCAGCCGGCCTTGCCGGCTTTCAGCGCCGTTTGCGTCTTCCGGCCCACAGACTGGTGTATGATGTCCCCACGCGTTGGAATTCAACTCTGCACATGTTGGTCAGGATATGTGAGCAGAAGAGGGCAGTTGTTGACTACCTGCATCACCTAAGCCGTCGGGAAATGGGTCAAACTCCACACATAACACCTCCGGAGTGGAGATGGATGTCCGACCTATGTACCGTCCTCCAAAACTTTGAGGACTCCACCAAGGTGGTGAGCGGCGATGACGCCATTATTAGCGTCATTATACCGCTACTCTGCCTTCTAAAACGGTCTCTGCTGAAAAACAAAGATGATGCATTGCAGGCGGAGCGCGATGACTTGGAGCAAGAAACTGTAGTGGGTGTGGGTGATAACACACAGCCCAGCCTCATGTCATCACAACGTGCAGTGGAGGACTATGACGAGGATGAGGAGGAGGATGAAGACATGGAGCAACTCTCTGGCCAAATTGAGGATATGACATGCACACCAGTCATACCCTCGATTCAGCGTGGCTGGCCAGAGGACAGGGGAGATGAGGAGGACAGCATGTTCAGTCATCGTGTTGGTCAGGATACTGAAGTGATGGCTGTTAAGAGTCTGGCGCACATGGCTGACTTTATGGTAAGCTGTCTGGCTCGTGACCCTCGCATTCAGAACATCTTGGCCCACAATCAGTACTAGTTGGCAACACTATTAGACCCACGCTACAAGGAGAACTTCATGTCTCTCATTCCTGAGGCGGAGAGGTCAGCCAAAATGCAGCAGTTCCAGAAGGCCATAGTCACGGAAGTAGGCAAATCATTCCCCTCACAAAACGCTAGCGGCATAGGTCAGGAATCGGTGGACAACCAAGGCGTACGGACGAGAGGGGCACAAGTCCAATCCGCCAGAGGTAGGGGAACAGTCTTTACGATGTGGGACAGTTTTCTCAGCCCCTCACGTACCACAGCCCCTGAGGTGCGGGGTAGTGCCACAAGAAATGCTAAGTTTGGCCAGATGTTGAAGGAGTACCTTGCAGATCGAACAACTGTACTGCGAGATTCCTCTGTGCCTTACAATTATTGCGTCTCCAAGCTGGACACGTGGCATGAATTGGCTCTCTATGCCTTGGAAGTCCTGGCCTGCCCTGCCGCTTGCGTTTTGTCAGAGCGTGTTTTCAGTGCCGCAGGTGGAATCATTACTGATAAACGCACCCGCCTGTCAACTGAAAATGCTGACAGGCTGACTCTGATCAAAATGAACAAGGGTTGGATTGGGCCAGACTTCACCACACCACACACAAATGACAGCGGAATTTAAATTTTGTTATGGCAATTTGCCATGTACCTCCACTCACCCATGGGTACACACTTCTGGACTTCCGAGTGTCCAAGTGTGGGATCAGTAATGTCCGTGGACGTGTACTCGGCCTGGTGGTAGGAAGGAGGATCAGGTTGGGAAATGTGCGGTGCAGTATCACGGCTACTGACACTTGACCGTGTGGAAGACAGGGTGTTTGTGGAAGGGCCAATCTGACTCGAAGCATTATCCGCTTTCCAAGTAACAACCTGTTGACACTGGTCTTGGTTCAAGAGCGGTGTACTGCAGCTGGCCCCAAGAATTTGGGACAGGACGTGTGAGCGAGTAGATGTGCCCCTTTGTTGTTGCGAAATTAGTGCTTGCACACGACCTCGGCCTCTGCCTGCACCACCATCACGTTCACTTCCTTGTTCCTTGCCAACGCCCTTGCCAACGCCCTTGCGCATTTTGCCTGTATACAGCGACAACAGTCTGGTAACTGTTCAGGTCACAGGAGAGTAGGATTTTAGTCCCGAACCTGTATCAAGGTAGTAAGTACAACAGTCTGGTGATTGTAATGGTCACAGGAGAGTAGGATTTTAGTCCCTTACCTGTATCAAGGTAGTAAGTACAACAGTCTGGTGACTGTTATGGTCACAGGAGAGAAGGATTTTAGTCCCTAACCTGTATCAAGTTAGTAAGTACAACAGTCTGGTAACTGTTCAGATCACAGGAGAGTAGGATTTTAGTCCCTAACCTGTATCAAGGTAGTAAGTACAACAGTCTGGTGACTGTAATGGTCACAGGAGAGTAGGATTTTAGTCCCTAACCTGTATCAAGGTAGTAAGTACAACAGTCTGGTGACTGTTATGGTCACAGGAGAGTAGGATTTTAGTCCCTAACCTGTATCAAGGTAGTAAGTACAACAGTCTGGTGACTGTTATGGTCACAGGAGAGTAGGACTTTAGTCCCTAACCTGTATCAAGGTAGCAAGTACAACAGTCTGGTAACTGTTCAGATCACAGGAGAGTAGGATTTTAGTCCCTAACCTGTATCAAGGTAGTAAGTACAACAGTCTGGTGACTGTAATGGTCACAGGAGAGTAGGATTTTAGTCCCTAACCTGTATCAAGGTAGTAAGTACAACAGTCTGGTGACTGTTGAGGTCACAGGAGAGTAGGATTTTAGTCCCTAACCTGTATCAAGGTAGTAAGTACAACAGTCTGGTGACTGTAATGGTCACAGGAGAGTAGGATTTTAGTCCCTAACCTGTATCAAGGTAGTAAGTACAACAATCTGGTGACTGTTATGGTCACAGGAGAGTAGGATTTTAGTCCCTAACCTGTATCAAGGTAGTAAGTACAACAGTCTGGTGACTGTTATGGTCACAGGAGAGAAGGATTTTAGTCCCTAGCCTGTATCAAGGTTGTAAGTACAACAGTCTGGTGACTGTAATGGTCACAGGAGAGTAGGACTTTAGTCCCTAACCTGTATCAAGGTAGCAAGTACAACAGTCTGGTAACTGTTCAGATCACAGGAGAGTAGGATTTTAGTCCCTAACCTGTATCAAGGTAGTAAGTACAACAGTCTGGTGACTGTAATGGTCACAGGAGAGTAGGATTTTAGTCCCTAACCTGTATCAAGGTAGTAAGTACAACAGTCTGGTGACTGTTGAGGTCACAGGAGAGTAGGATTTTAGTCCCTAACCTGTATCAAGGTAGTAAGTACAACAGTCTGGTGACTGTAATGGTCACAGGAGAGTAGGATTTTAGTCCCTAACCTGTATCAAGGTAGTAAGTACAACAATCTGGTGACTGTTATGGTCACAGGAGAGTAGGATTTTAGTCCCTAACCTGTATCAAGGTAGTAAGTACAACAGTCTGGTGACTGTTATGGTCACAGGAGAGAAGGATTTTAGTCCCTAGCCTGTATCAAGGTTGTAAGTACAACAGTCTGGTGACTGTAATGGTCACAGGAGAGTAGGATTTTAGTCCCTAACCTGTATCAAGGTAGTAAGTACAACAGTCTGGTAACTGTTCAGATCACAGGAGAGTAGGATTTTAGTCCCTAACCTGTATCAAGGTAGTAAGTACAACAGTCTGGTGACTGTAATGGTCACAGGAGAGTAGGATTTTAGTCCCTAACCTGTATCAAGGTAGTAAGTACAACAGTCTGGTGACTGTTGAGGTCACAGGAGAGTAGGATTTTAGTCCCTAACCTGTATCAAGGTAGTAAGTACAACAGTCTGGTGACTGTAATGGTCACAGGAGAGTAGGATTTTAGTCCCTAACCTGTATCAAGGTAGTAAGTACAACAATCTGGTGACTGTTATGGTCACAGGAGAGTAGGATTTTAGTCCCTTACCTGTATCAAGGTAGTAAGTACAACAGTCTGGTGACTGTTATGGTCACAGAAAAGCTTGGATCCGGATCTGGATCACCCTGCCTATATCCTCCTAGATTTGTCCTGAGAAGGACTGTTGTGGTCAGCAGCAGTTTGCAGCCCTGTTCCGGATCTACCTATGAGGGCCGCAAATCTGTCCCTAAGCAGCAGCAGACACTCTCCCTACACTCACTGTCTGGATGGCTGTGTGCAGAGCACAGCGCGGCCGGGTCTTATGAAGGCTCGGTCACGCTGTGCAGGCCGGCCAATCACTGCAATGCCACAACTAACAGGGCTGTGGCATTTCAGTGGTCTGCCAGCCAATCCCTGCATGTGGGCTGGCTCTCTAAAGAGCGGCAACATGCAGGGATGAGGACCACGAGCACAGCACGAGTATCGCGAGATTTCTCGGTGCTCGCCGAGTAGCCTGAGTACAGTGATACTCGTGCGAGTACCGAGCAGCGCAGAGCATACTCGCTCATCACTAGTTATGACGTATAGCCTGGGCCAAGGAGATCCAGAGGTGGGGCAGATCAAGGACCTATGCACCCCACTGCACAGTTTTGAGATGGTGACGAAGATGTTTAGTGCTGACGATGCCATTGTCAGCATGATTATTCCGGTCATCTACATGCTGGAGCACACTCTAAACAATATTCGGAGTCACGTGGTGGGACAAAAGGTGGTAAGGAGGTTGAGGAAGTACATGCGGAAGGGATGACATCTGCAAGATCCTCACAGGTCGGCAGCACCAAGACGGCAGGCATGGGAGGGCGCTTATTAGCAACCAACCTCTTCAGGAAGTTGCAGGATCCCAGGAAGAAATGGAGGATGAACTGGCGATGGACATTGAAGAGTCAGCAGATGAGTGAGACCTTGATGACATTCCTGTTGTGCGAGGTTGAGGGGAGAGGGCAGAGAAAGGAAGCATCATTCTCACCCCCCCTCCACCAACACAACAAGGACTTGGTCCTCCTGGGTGCGCAAGACACATGAGCGCCTTCTTGCTGCACTACCTGCAACATGACCCTCGGATTGTGCAAATTAGGAGTAATGCAGACTACTGGGTTGCTACACTATTAGATCCCTGGTACAAGAGGAAATTTGCTGAAATAATTCCTGCCATACAAAGGGACTCACGCATGCAGGACTATCAGCAGAAGTTGATACATAATCTCAGATCGGCTTTTCCACAAACAAATAGTGCTAGTAGTAGACAGAGTGAATCTCACAGTTCCAACTTGTCAACCGTGGGACTGTCGCGTCATCATCACTCACACTGTACCAGTAACACTGTATCTGGTGGTGGTACCAGCAATTTTGTGGCCTCGTTTCAATTTTTTTTCAGACCATCATTTTCAAGGCCTGAAGACACGAGATGTCTGACACATAGTCAATGCCTAGAGCGGATGGTACACGAGTATCTCCAACTTAAAATCGATGCAATGACTGGGGAACTGGAGCCTTGCTCATTTTGGACTACTGAACTGGAAAAATGGCCTGAGTTCGCCACTCACGCCTTGGAGATCTTGTCGTGCCCCACTGCCAGCGTTCTGTCAGAATGTGTCTTCAGCGCTGCTGGTGGTGTGCTGACAGAAAGGCGCACGCGACTGTCCACTCAGAATGTGGACAGACTAACATTCATAAAGATGAACAAGGTATGCATCCGCAAAGACTTTTCTACCCCTGTGTCATCCTGGGGAGACTAAAGCCTTGTGTACTTTTGCCTAAAAGTAATCATTTAAAGTTTGCAAATGTGGGGCAATTGATGCCACTTAGCTGGTGTCTGTGCCCAAATTTTAGGAAAAAGGAGACTCTTCTTGTAGTCCCCTAAATGTGACAATACTCATCGTCTGCATGAGGCCTTACAGATAGTGAGGAAAAACATCACAAAATACTCATCGTCTGAACATGGCGTTACACATACTGAAGTAAAATCATGCAATACTCATCGTCTGAACGTGGCGTTACAGAAACCAAAGTAAAAATCAAGCAATACTCATCGTCTGCATGATGCCTTACAAATACTGGAGTAAAAACGGATTTTCGAAGGGCATGACATGCCTATATCTGTGTCTCCTCCTCGTTTTACTCGTCCATCTCTTTTCTTTTCACAGTTTTATAAGTACTTGTCACTTTTCCATGTGTTTGTTGTATCTTCTGAGAGGTTTGTCACCTTTTGGACACCTTAGAAGTTGTTTTCTATGTGTTTGTATGTGTTTGTTTTTTCCTGCCATTGTTTTCATTGATATTCGATGGTGTTTGACGAACATTCGACGAACATTCGACAAACACACCCCCAATTCAACAAACCGAATTGAATTTGTACACTAGGGTGGTGGATCATCTCTAATATTCAGTGACAGGTTCCCTTTGACTTTGTCCGGCCTACTATGCACAATCAGGTCTCTGATGTACAGTTAGGGCCAGAAATATTTGGACAGTGACACAATTTTCGCGAGTTGGGCTCTGCATGCCACCACATTGGATTTGAAATGAAACCTCTACAACAGAATTCAAGTGCAGATAGTAACGTTTAATTTGAAGGGTTGAACAAAAATATCTGATAGAAAATGTAGGAATTGTACACATTTCTTTACAAACACTCCACATTTTAGGAGGTCAAAAGTAATTGGACAAATAAACATAACCCAAACAAAATATTTTTATTTTCAATATTTTGTTGCAAATCCTTTGGAGGCAATCACTGCCGTAAGTCTGGAACCCATGGACATCACCAAACGCTGGGTTTCCTCCTTCTTAATGCTTTGCCAGGCCTTTACAGCCGCAGCCTTCAGGTCTTGCTTGTTTGTGGGTCTTTCCATCTTAAGTCTGGATTTGAGCAAGGGAAATGCATGCTCAATTGGGTTAAGATCTGGTGATTGACTTGGCCATTGCAGAATGTTCCACTTTTTTGCACTCATGAACTCCTGGGTAGCTTTGGCTGTATGCTTGGGGTCATTGTCCATCTGTACTATGAAGCGCCGTCCAATCAACTTTGCAGCATTTGGCTGAATCTGGGCTGAAAGTATATCCCGGTACACTTCAGAATTCATCCGGCTACTCTTGTCTGCTGTTATGTCATCAATAAACACAAGTGACCCAGTGCCATTGAAAGCCATGCATGCCCATGCCATCATGTTGCCTACACCATGTTTTACAGAGGATGTGGTGTGCCTTGGATCATGTGTCGCTCCCTTTCTTCTCCAAACTTTTTTCTTCCCATCATTCTGGTACAGGTTGATCTTTGTCTCATCTGTCCATAGAATACTTTTCCAGAACTGAGCTGGCTTCTTGAGGTGTTTTTCAGCAAATTTAACTCTGGCCTGTCTATTTTTGGAATTGATGAATGGTTTGCATCTAGATGTGAACCCTTTGTATTTACTGTCATGGAGTCTTCTCTTTACTGTTGACTTAGAGACAGATACACCTAATTCACTGAGAGTGTTCTGGACTTCAGTTGATGTTGTGAACGGGTTCTTCTTCACCAAATAAAGTATGCGGCGATCATCCACCACTGTTGTCATCCGTGGACGCCCAGGCCTTTTACAGTTCCCAAGCTCACCAGTCAATTCCTTTTTTCTCAGAATGTACCCAACTGTTGATTTTGCTACTCCAAGCATGTCTGCTATCTCTCTGATGGATTTTTTCTTTTTTTTCAGCCTCAGGATGTTCTGCTTCACCTCAATTGAGAGTTCCTTTGACCGCATGTTGTCTGGTCACAGCAACAGCTTCCAAATGCAAAACCACAAACCTGGAATCCACCCCTGACCTTTTAACTACTTCATTGATTACAGGTTAACGAGGGAGACGCCTTCAGAGTTAATTGCAGCCCTTAGAGTCCATTGTCCAATTACTTTTGGTCCTTGAAAAAGAGGAGGCTATGCATTACAGAGCTATGATTCCTAAACCCTTTCTCCGATTTGGATGTGGAAACTCTCATATTGCAGCTGGGAGTGTGAACTTTCAGCCCATATTATATATATAATTGTATTTCTGAACATGTTTTTGTAAACAGCTAAAATAACAAAACTTGTGTCACTGTCCAAATATTTCTGGCCCTAACTGTATCTCTCTGTTTTTTCTATAGTACTCCACAAAACTAATTGTGGTCCCACCTGTGTGTGGCGGTGCATGACTTTTATGGGAACGCTTGCACAAGCTTTGACTTCATGTAGCCTTCCAGGCCTAAACAGGTCTCTGACGTATCCATTTTTTCTACAGTATTTCAAAAAACTAACGGTGGTCTCACCTGTGTGTGACGGGGCATGACTTTTATGGGAACAATTGCACAAGCTTTGACTTCATGTGGCCTTCTAGTCTTAAACAGGTCTCTGACGTGTCTCTCTGTTTTGTCTATAGTACTTCACAAAACTAATGGTGGTCCCACTTGTGTGTGGCGGGGCATGACTTATTGGAACAATTGCACAAGCTTTGACTTCATGTGGCCTTCTAGGTCTAAACAGGTCTCTGACGTATCTCTCTGTTTTTTCTATAGTATTTCACAAAACTAATGGTGGTCCCACCTGTGTGTGGGCGGGGCATAACATTGACGGGAGCTCTTGCATGAGCTTCTAGGGGATCCGACCCACTAGGCCTATTCAGGTCACTGACCTACCTCTGTAGTTTTTACTGTAATACTCCACAAAACGTTTAGTTGCTGAGCAAGGTTTAACCTTGAAATGCTAGGCCAGGTACCGTTCCACACCCTTTGCCATGCATGCAAGCTGGGCCATTCAGCAATTTTGGGTCTGGGAGAATTGATGCCATTTTGCTGTAGGTGTGACCCTTTGAAAGGAGTAAGGATTCTTGTTGGAGTCCCCTTGCTATGTTTTACATGATTTAAGAAGGGTGTGACATGCCCATACCTGTGTCTCTTTCTCCTTTTACTCTTCCACCACTTTATATGTAATGTAGAAAACTTAAGCCACTTAGCCTGTGACTATTTGTACTGTGTTTGAATTGTTGTCACTTTTTGTGGTGTTTGTTGTCCATTATGAGTACTTTGGCAGCTTTTGGAGACCTTTGAAGGTGTTTTCTATGTGTTTTCTGTAGCCTGCCATTGATTTCAATGGGGTTCGCGTTGTTCGTCGTACATTCGACGAACAAATCTCAAATTCGACAAATCGAATTCGAACAGTAGGGTGGTGGCTCATCTCTATTTAAGACATTGTATGGAAGAGTTGAGTTTTATTATGTTTTGACATGTTTAACCATAGAATTCAAAAAGGCTGTAGCTAGATTCTAATGATTTTATAAACTATATATGTTTTATTAACATGGAAATGCATGTAAATGTTTGATATTAGATCTCTCCGTCAAGAGATTAGCAGTCAAATTATTAGGCACTAGTGATGGGCAAGCAGTAAAATGCTCGGGTGCTCGATGTTCGAGTCGAACATATTGAAATGCTCGACCCGAGCACCAAGCCCAATGTTAACCTATGGGAAACTCTAGCATTTTTCTGGCGGCACCCAGAGCCTAAAAATGTCACAAATGTATAAGAACAGTGCTCAAATGACATGAAAACAGCATGGGGAACACCTCTGTAATTGTCACATGGCGGAGGAAGAATTCTGTGTTCGTACCCTGTGTGACATGTTACTTTCACTTTAGCTCCTGTGCATTCACTGCTAAAGTGAAATCCAAGTGCACAAAAAACAAAAAAAAAACAGCATACTCACCTGTCCGCAGACTTCCGAGACACGTCCAATCGGCTCCAAGACCTGCCGGTTATCAGCTCATGCTGTCAACAGCATCAGCTGATCATTAGGTCCCACGGTAGAAAGCTAGCTTTTTCCCACCCGGCCAGTTTAAATGATCAGCTGCTGCTGTCAGGTGATCATTTAAACCGGCTAAGCAGTAAAAAGCTGAATTTTTACCAGGACTTAGACGAACAGCTGATGCTGTCAGGTGACAGCATCAGCTGATTACCAGCAGGTCCTGGAGCTGAGAGGACATGTCTGTAGAGAGGTGGGTATGGTTTTTTTTTTTATTTTATTTTCTACTGATGCATCAGCCGATTGGTTTAACTGACTTTTAAACAATCAGCTGATATTTCATTTCATTCAGGTCTTTTGAATCTGATATTGATCATCTGATCGGTTTTTTAGGCCGTCACTGGTAAATGATAGAAATGGTGCGTGCTAAAATATATATGACATACATATATATATATATATATATATATATATATATCATAATTAAGAAATAGGCTCCGGGTCTAATACTGTCAAGGGGATAGTCACTGGATAAAACACCGGGTCATATGGGCAAGTTTTGCTCACAGTAGTTATTGTGGGGCTCCGATAGGGGTATGGAATCCTAAATAAAGATCCTTGTTGATACCATTAGGATTAACTGAGTTTATTGCAAAGATCTGGCGGCACGGTAGCTCAAGTGTTTAGCACTACAGCCTTTTCAGTGCTGGGGTCCTGAGGTCCTGGGTTCAATTCCCTCCAAGGACAACATCTGCAAGGAGTTTGTATGTTCTCCCCATGTTTGCAGGTGTTTATTCCCATATTGCAAAGACATACTGATAGGATTTTTAGATTGTGAGCTCCAAGAGGGACAGCATTACTGATGTATGTAAAGTGCTATGGAATTAATAGTGCTGTATACAGTCATATGAAAACACTAGTAAAAAGGCCCGATGCAATTGCATCGGGAGCAGGGTGAAATGAATTGTGTGTATAAAGGCGGGTCAGTGGGTAGCAGAGTATACAGACGGGTCTGTGGGTAGCAGAGTATACAGATGGCTCTGAGGGTAGGAGATTATACAGGCGGCTCTGTGGGTAGCAAAGTATACAGGCAGCTCTGTGGGTAGCAGAGTATACAGAGGGGTTTGTGGGTAGCAGATTATACAGGCGGCTGTGTGGGTAGCAGAGTATAGAGAAGGCTCTGTGGGTAGCAGATTGTACAGGCGGCTTTGTGGGTAGCAGAGTATAGAGGCGGCTCTGTGAGTAGCAGAGTATACAGGCGGCTGTGTGAGTAGCAGAGTATATAGGCGGGTCTGTGGGTAGGAGAGTATACAGGCGGGTCTGTGGGTAGCAGAGTATAGAGGCGGCTCTGTGGGTAGCAGAGTATAGAGGCGGCTCTGTGGGTAGCAGAGTATAGAGGCGGGTGTCGTGGTGGCAGAGTATACAGGCGGCTGTCGTGGTGGCAGAGTATACAGGCGTCTGTGGTGGTGGCAGAGTATACAGGCGTCTGTGGTGGTGGCAGAGTATATGGGCGTCTGTGGTGGTGACAGAGTATACGGGCGGCTGTGGTGGTGACAGAGTATACGGGCGGCTGTGGTGGTGACAGAGTATACGGGCGTCTGTGGTGGTGACAGAGTATACAGGCGTCTGTGGTGGTGGCAGAGTATGGTGGTGGCAGAGTATACATGCGTCTGTGGTGGTGGCAGAGTATACAGGCGTGTGTGGTGGTGCCAGAGTATACAGGCGTCTGTGGTGGTGCCAGAGTATACAGGCGTCTGTGGTGGTGGCAGAGTATACAGGCGTGTGTGGTGGTGACAGAGTATACAGGCGTCTGTGGTGGTGACAGAGTATACAGGCGTCTGTGGTGGTGGCAGAGTATGGTGGTGGCAGAGTATACATGCGTCTGTGGTGGTGGCAGAGTATACAGGCGTGTGTGGTGGTGCCAGAGTATACAGGCGTCTGTGGTGGTGGCAGAGTATACAGGCGTCTGTGGTGGTGGCAGAGTATACAGGCGTGTGTGGTGGTGCCAGAGCATACAGGCGTCTGTGGTGGTGCCAGAGTATACAGGCGTCTGTGGTGGTGGCAGAGTATACAGGCGTGTGTAGTGGTGGCAGAGTATACAGGCGTGTGTGGTGGTGACAGAGTATACAGGCGTCTGTGGTGGTGGCAGAGTATACAGGCATGTGTGGTGGTGGCGGCAGAGTATACAGGTGTCTGTGGTGGTGGCGGCAGAGTATACACCTGTGGTGTTGGCGGCAAAGTATACAGGCAACTGTGGTGGTGGGGGCAGAGTATACAGGCGTCTGTGGTGGTGCCAGAGTATACAGGTGTCATGAATGGCGGAATATTGATCATGATTTTAAGATGCTGAAGAGTCAGCCACATCTAGCTCCCCCATCTCCCCTCCCTTTTTGAGTTTGTGAGTAGCTTACATAGATCCTCTTCCAGCATCCCCCAGCCTAAGCCATTTACGACGGATCGTAAGTTCCTGAGGGGGCAGAGCTTACAGGCTTCAACCAGATCTGTTCCTAAAGAAAATCCTTTGTCTAAACTTACAGTGTTTTCAATATTGAATTTAAGAAGATCTTTTCATGCCACAAACCCAGAATTCATATTTTCAGATTAATCACCAGTTTGCGCAGCCAATGATATGTTTGGTATATCGATGGCACTATCAGGAACCTGGGAACGGAGTTCTGGTTTTGTGGACAGCCTAATTCGGTCATATTTGGTATCAAACTTCTCAGAATTACCTGACATGAAATATGAATTATAGATCATAATTGTGAGCCCACCCCATCCCCAGATATGAAGAATGGGGATTTATTAAGCATGATGAGAGAGGTTTATTAATATTGGAATAAAAATTGGATTTGGAGATCTGAGCAATTTTGTCATACACGGATGATAGAAGATTTCGAAGCTCGATTCTAAGTTTAAGGAGGTCCTTGTGTTTATCCATGGTAGGGTTAATAATTATTTCCGACTCTAATGTGGCAATTTGTTGGACTAAATTTTTATTATCATTTCGGAGAGATTTTTTGAGCTTTGCATTTAAGGTACCTTTACACGCGGCAACTTTTCTAGGAATTTCACTGGCAACTTACTGGTTGCAGTGAAATCATGGAGACATTATTCCATTTGTACACAGCAACAAGATAGAACAATGTGTCCATGATTTTACTGCAACCAGTAAGTTGCCAGTGAAATTCCTAGAAAAGTTGCCACGTGTAAAAGTACCCTTAGATGCATCAATAGTCCCCGCAGAACCGCTTTGTGAGCGGACCATAAGGTGAATATAGAGATATCAAGGGTATCATTCTCTTTGAAATATAATTGTAATTCTTCTTGGATCTTTTTTTTGTATTCAGGGTGATAGAATAAGTAAGAATTGGCTCTCCATGGGGAGTGATTGTTGAAGGGAGGACTGTTGGCTGTTTCAAAGATGATTGGCGAGTGTTCTGACCACGTTCTCGGAGTATCTTTATTAGTTTGATTTTTTGTAGGGAATGGATATTCGTTAGTGCTAGATCAGTCCTAGAGAAAGATTTATGTACATTTGAGTAGTGGGAGAATTCGATAGAAGAGGTGTGAAGACACCTAAATACGTTGAATAATTCTTCTTTCTTAATCAGGGGATCTATTTGTGTGTTAATATTTCTTGCTTTGTTTGAAGAGTCCATAAGGGAATTTGAAACAGCATTAAAGTTGCCAAATATTAAAAGAGTGCCTTATTGGATTTCTTGTACAATTTTGAGGAATCATTTGATGAAAGCTATCTGTCCTGTATTGGGAGCATATATGTTTGCTAGTGTGTATGTAGCTTCATTAATTTTGCAAATAAGTATGATATATCTACCCTCAGTGTCTTTAATGCCCTCAATTTCCTCAAATTTTAGGGATTCTTTAATAATGAGTGCCACTCCTGCTTTTTTTTTTTTGGGTTCCGCGAGAGATAAATATGGGAATATTTTTTGTTACTAAATTTTGGTAATTTATCGGCTGAGAATCTAGTCGCTTGAATTCCAGCTACATCAATATGGTTAATCAGAAGTTCTTTCCAAACATGAAAGCGTTTCTGCGGGGAGTTCACACCGTTTGCGTTGAGGGACATAAATTTAATGGACATTATTATCTAGGAAAGTTGTTAGCGCCTGATCGATGGGAGGGAAGAGGTTAGAGGGGGGGGGGGAAAGGGTAAAGGTATTTAAATATAAAGTATGGACTTACTAGTAAATTCAGTCCACAAATAAAACGGTAACACAACCAATTAGGTCTACAAATGTAGGAAGTGTTCAATTTTAACAGATGATAAGCTTCCTCTTTGGCTAATGTTCAGGCCTTTGGTGCAAGTTATTTCTGGGCCTAAAAAATAATTTTGGGCAGGAGTAATGCTTACTCACTAATGCGTAGAGTCTTGAGGGTTTTGAGGCCTGCGATGGGGTCATCAATAGAGATGTTTTTCTGTTTATATGTAAACAAGACAGCAGTTGAGGTCCGTCCCCATCTATAAATGATCTGCTTTTTCCGTAATATTTCTGTAATGGGCCTAAGAGCCCTCCTCCTTATCGCCGTGTCCTTCGAGATGTCTGAATAAATTTTCAAGTTGTCATAAGGAATCGGCAAGAGACCATTCTGTCAGGTGTAGTTGTTCATCTTGTCTTTGGTTTGAATGAAGGTGAATCTCATGATAGCATCTCGTGGAATATCATCTGGTATACGTGGTGGTTTTGGAAGTCTATGTGCTCTTTCAATTGAGCTCTCTATATCTGGCAGGGAGGGAAAGAGTTTCTTGATGAGGCTTTTAATGTAAGGAATTAGTTCGTGGGTTTTAACATTCCCATATATTCCCCTTATTTATAGATTTGACCTGCGGTCTCGATCTTCCAAGTCGATGATTCTATCTGATATGTGCTAGATCTCACCCTTTGCTTTGTTGAATTCTGCGCTGTATGTATCGAGTTCATGTTTTAGTTCTATAACTTCTTTCTTGGACATATCCAGTCTAGAATTAATGGATCTAATGGATGATTTAACTGTAGAAAATTGTTCTTTGATGTCGTCTTTTAGAGATGAAAAGAGTATGAGAAGAAAGTCTCTATCTGGTGGTTTGTTCGCTTCCAGATTGAGAGATTAATTATTTTCTTCTTGGCTGACTTTGACTTTTTATCTAACTGGGCTTCTGATTTGTGCTTGGGTTTCTTCTTTAGGTGTTTGGATCAGATGTGGGAAGGTGATTCCATTTCTTATCTTTTTACACTGGGGTGAGAGGATTCGTATATCATGTGATCTTCTGGGGATTCCTCCCCTTCACATTTTTGAGAGTCTTTGGAAGGATTATCTTTGCCTTTTGTGGTTTTGCCTGGGCTGTATAGTGGAGTTGGTATTTTACTTTTAGAGTTGGAACTACAAGGTTCTATGGCTAGGTCAATAGTGTTAGAGTTGGAGTTGAGCCTGGGCTTCGATGGCATGGCTTTTGATGACAGGTTTACTAATCCTGTGCTTAATATGACTATCTGTAAATCTTTACTTTACTAGTCTTGTTTATATAGGTATATAGGTATTCAGTATAAGGGTATCCTCTTCTGGTGAACTCCTTTCTCTAAAGCTGGGTATGCCTGTTTTCAGTGTGGTTATGGGTACTCTGTTCCTGGGTCTGCGTAGCTGGCTTGCGGTGGGGGCTCGACAACCCCACTTGCTAGTAGATCCTCCTCTCCTCTGCGTGCTTTTCTTTTTGTGTCTATGGTTTTTGTCTGTACTATTTATGATCTAGTGCCACGGATCTTCTTTCAATGTGAACTTGTCTCTAGGAAAGTTATTCTATTGTGGTACTATTCCCAATGTTCTTATGCAGTTTTTTTTTTTTTTCCCTGTCATTTTTAATCTGTCTTGTAGTCAGCTGTTCTTTTTGTTATATTGCAGCTATACAGACTTTTGTGCCTGTACCGCTGCTGCAGTCAGGTCTCATTCAAGAGCGCTGGTTCTCTATGCTTGTCTATTCCCCCTGCTTGTGGATGATGTCACAGGTTGGGCGTGTCCAGGATGGCGCAGACTTCTTTTTGCTTTGAATCCCTCCGCCCGCCACCCGCAATAGAAAAGAGTCCCAGGTTATTTAGGGGGCTTAAATGCCAAGGGAGCGTTATCGCTATCGGGCTCACCTGGTAGTTAGTGTCTCACTTGTGTGTCCATCACGGCTCCACTTCTTTATGCAGCGAGCAATGCGGGGCGAATCTACAGGAGACTCACAGTTCCGGTGCACAGGAGCAGGCCTCATGGTTTCACAGGAGCTGTGTGGTAATCGCCACCGGTTACCGCTGACAGTCCCCTGAGCAGTGACCAGTCTGTGCAGCAGCAGAGTAGGAGCCTGTTGTGAGGGTTAAGATGGCGCCAATCTTTGTTCCCATAGATGGGGGCACAGTCCTCTAATTGCTGCTGTATTCCTCAAATCCGATTGAAGCCAAGTTCGCCCAGTTTGGGCTCAGGTATATTCTTAGTAGATCCAGTAAGTTTGTTGGAAGTAAAGTCTTTATAAAGACTTTAAATCCGTCGCTTTTAGAAAATAGCACCAGAGCTCCTGTAAAATGTGGCTCTACATGGGGCTGCAGGCTACACCTCTGTGTAGGCCACTTCTAATACAAGCAACTACACCGTCTGTGTGTCAGATGCATCTTCTAAGCTGGGCTTCCTCTATCACTGCATACCTTATGATATTATAAGGACACCATTTGCTGTCATCTGCATCTTCTAAGCTGGGCTTCCACTATCATTGCAACCCTTATGGTATTAGAAGAACACTGTTTGATGACATCTGCATCTTCTAAGCTGGGCTTCTGTTATCATTAAAACCCTTATAAGAACATTATCTGCTATAAAGACCTCCATTGCAATCTCAGCCTGACTCATATACCCTTATGATATCTATCTCTCCATTTATTGTAAACTCTCCTATGTCCTGTGTATACATTATATTCATTACTCACCAGTATATGACTATTTTACACATTGTAAATGTTATCTTGTGGAATGTTTGATTCTCTGGTGCAAGACTCTGGCATAATGTTGAATGGCTGCCTTTGATCATCTATTTATCCGTGCTATGAGGACCAGCTGCTAATTATCTGAAACATTGTGACTTCCCACATTCCCCCTCACCTGATTCTTTAGTGTGCTCTACAAATTTTGTTCTGTCTTAAGCGGTATACACATGGGGGTGTGCACGCATGGCATCTCATGCGAAGTATCATCGAGTACTAAGTGGCTTGCAGTTATATTAATGGCAGTTAGTCAGGGCAGGAGTCAGATAACCCACTCTCTTTCACTCTCATTTTTAACAATGTCCTTTATTTCAATGTCTATCTTCCTAAATGCCTTTGCCATTCACTTTCACTGCCCCATCACCCCTCGATCACTCCTCATCCACATGTGCTCCTCTCTCCTTCCCTTTACTATGTACAGCTCCTATACTCTCTGCACCATACTGAATAATATAAGTCCATCATATTCCAGAGTATTGCATCATAGACAATGTCACAATTCCAAAAACAATTTGCACTTTCTCTTTTTACTGCTGCTCCTGTCAGGTAATATCTCTCCAAATCCTGGTCCACCCTCTGCCAATTTCAACCCCTCCCCCACCTCACATAGAAACCCTACTAACCTTATCAACATTACTTGCACACCTTCATCTCCCTCTTTTAACTGCGCTCTCTGGAATACATGGTCTATATGCAACAAACTTCCCTTTATCCACAACTATTTTCTCACTACCTCTCTTAATCTCTGGCCCTCAATGAAACCTGAATCCAGAACTTAGACACGATTTCCCCTGCTGCTATATCTTATGGCAGCTTACATTTTTGCTATTCCCCGAGACCTAGGAATAGACATGGTGGTGGAGTTGGCTTACTCCTTTCCCCTCAGTATACTTTCCAGGTCTCTCCAGCCCCTTCACTCTCATTCCCTTCTTTTGAGGTCCAAACCATTAGGCCCTCCCATCTCCTCCCGCTCAGAGTAGCAGTGGTATACTGCCCCCAATGGTCACCCACCCAGTTCCTTGACCATTTTTCTGCGTGGCTGCTGCACGTTATGTCCTCAGAACCCTTATTCTGGGAGACTTTAACATCCACATAAACAGCCCCATCTCCCCATCTGCATCCCAGATCCTATCTCTAACCACTTCTCTTGGCCTCTCACAGCTATCAACCTCTGAGACACACAAAGATGGTAACACACTTGACCTAGACTTTGTCTGGATCTGTTCAACCTTCTCCTTAGATACTCACCTCTTCCTCTCTTTGATCACAACATTCTCTCCTTCACGCTCATACTTCCTTGCCCACCCTAGTGCACCCCTACCTATCACACATTCAGAAATCTACAGGCCATTAATCTTCATACACTCACATACTCTCTACTCTCATCACTGTCCCCAATCTTCTCCTTCTCCTGTTCTGATCTGGCTATGAATCACTAGAATTAAACTCTCAGAAGCACCCTGGACCAAGTAGCGCCTCTTACCCTCAGAATCTTCAAACACAGAGAAAAACAGCCCTTGCTCACATCACAAACTCTATTCCTCCAGCGATGCTCTAGAAGTGCTGAACGCCTTTGGAGGAAAACCAGCACACCAGAAAACTGTATTCACTATAAATTTATGCTGACAATTTACAAGTGTGCACTTCATCTCACCAAATAGAACTACTACACCACCCTGATCTAGCAACCCAAAGAAACTTTTTGACACGCATCACTCTCTCCTGAGTCTTAAAGTGCAGGCCTCTATCAATGACCTCTGTGCTGATGAACTGGCTTCTTACTTCAGAGAGAAAACCAACCAAAATCTTCAATCTATCTCTGTCTTCTGGCATCTTCCCCTCCTCCTTCAAACAGTCTATCATTTCTCCATTATCAAAGAAAATGTCTCTTGGCCCATCCTGCACAAATAACTACACACCTGTCTCCAATCTCCAGTTCATCTCTAAACTCTTGGAGCGTCTGGTCTACTTTCGCTTTACCCGTTACCTCTCCACTCACTCTATTCTAAATCCATTTCAGTCTGGTTTACGCCCCCTTCATTCTTCAGAAACTGCCCTCACCAAAGTGACCAATGACCTTCTGACAGCAAAACGTAATGGTGTACACTCTCTGCTTATTCTTCTTGATCTCTGCAGCTTTTGACACTGTTGATAAACATCTCAAACTCTCCATGCTACACTCCATCAGCATAAAGGACACGGCTCTTTCCTGGTTCTCTTCCTATCTCTCTGACTGTTTTTTCAGTGTCTCATTTGCTGACTCCACTTCTTCTCCTCTTCCTCTCACCAATGGAGTCCCTCATGGATCGGTCCTTGGACCTCTTCTCTTCTCTCTCTCTACACGATTGTACAGACCAACAGCATATTTGGTTTTCAGTACCATCTTTATGCTGATGAAACAGAAAAAAACAGCACTGTTGCGCCACACCACTAAATTTCACAACAATGTGGTTCTATTAAATGAACACTAACCTTTCCAGGTTGTGCACGAATCCGCACAACCAGATTAAGCGTATAGAGAGATAGGGTCCATAAAGTTGATGATCATCAGACCTCTGTGTGAAGAGAAGATATTTTATGCTCCTTGAGTTAATGAAAATCACTTCCTTGTCTCCTCAGAGCCGGCTGACCATGTGATGAACACAGGTGGAGTTTGGATGATGTACTGCCAGGTCCTGTGGACTTGCCCAAGCTGCTCGCTACACCGTGCTCCCCGACGGGAGAATAGGTATGAATGATAACACCGCTCCTTCTATCATTCATCTTTATGCTGATGACACACAACTACACACCTCTTCCCCTGACCTTACTCCCGCTGTAATAAAGAAACCCAATGACTGTCTAACCGCAGTTTCCAACATCATGTCCACTCTCGATCTGAAACTCAACCTTTACAAAACTGAACTTCTTCTGCTCCTACCCTCCACTAACCTCCCTAAATCTGACATCTCTCTCTGGCACCACAATACCGCTTAGGCAGCAGGCTTTATGTCTGAGTGTTACGTTTCATGTTATACTTTCATTCACTTCCTATATACAATCTCTCGTCCACTCTTGCTGCTTTCACCTGAAGAACATCTCTAGAATCTGCCCCATTCTCATTATGGAAACAACAAAAACCCTCACTGTTGCCCCGATTCACTCCCACCTTAACTATTGTAATTCTCAATTAATTGACCCCCCCTCAGTAGGCTTTACATTCTTAATGGAGCAGCCAGGATCACCTATCTGACCAATTATTATTCAGATGCCTCCACTCTATGCCAGTCATTGACATAGCTTCCTATACACTATATGATCCAATTCAAACTGCTTGTTCTCACCCACAAAGCTCTTCACAGTGCAGGACCTCTCTACATCTCCACCCTTCTCTCTGTCAATCACTCCACCCATTCCCCTTGCACTGGAAGTGACTTTAGACTCACTTCTGCATTAATCTGAACCTCCCACTCCCGGCTCCAAGACTTCTCCCGAGTTGAAACAATTCCCTGGAATGCTCTACCCCAAGAAATTAGGTCTATTCACAACTTGCATAGTTTCAGACGCTGCCTAAAAACACATCTTTTTAAGGCAGCCTATCATGATCCCTAGTCAAAGTCATTTAGACATAGCCTATCCCAGTGATGGCGAACCTTTCTGAGGCCGAGTGCCCAAACCGCAACCCAAAACGAAATTATTTATGGCGAAGTGCCAATACGATAATATAACCTAAATTACAGCAGTAGTAATCATAAGCGCTGCACAGGGGGGAGAGCCAGCAGATGCTAACTCTCTTCCCTGTACAGGGCTTGTAGTCCTGAAACATTGATGATCAATTCAATTATTTTAACAATTAATTGATTTTAAACTTACCTTTGCAGTCTTCTCTTCTCTTCGGCAGTGGTCATCCAGCTCATGTGTACTGCACATTGAAGCTGAGCCGCTGCCACTGCCCTTTCTAGAAACAGCAGGTGGATTGATCTGTATGGAAAAAATGCAGAATATTAGACAGATAGGAGATAGATTTTATCATGGAATGCAAGCAGATTTCATGCTGAAATCCTGGTCCCTTTCCTTGCAGTAATGTGCTCCATCCTGATCCTCTCCTTATAGCTATGTGCTCCATCCTGACCCTCTCCCTGTAGCTGTGTGCTCCATCCTGACCCTCTCCTTGCAGTAATGTGCTCCATCCTGACCCTCTCCTTGCAGTAATGTGCTCCATCCTGACCCTCTCCTTGCAGTAAGGTGCTCCATCCTGACCCTCTCCTTGCAGTAAGGTGCTTCATCCTGACCCTCTCCTTGCAGTAATGTGCTCCATCCCGACCCTCTCTTTGCAGTTATGTGCTCCATCCTGATCTTCTCCTTGTAGCAATGTGCTCCATCCTGATCTTCTCCTAGCTATATGATCCATCCTGACCATCTCCATGCATTTATGGCCCCATCCTGACCCTCTCCTTGCAGTTGTGCTCCATCCTGACCCTCTCCTGGCAGTAATGTTCCTATCCTGACCCACTTCTTGTAGTAATGTCTTTATCCTTATCCCCTTGTAGTATTACCCATCCTTGTCCTCTTCGGTAATGTCCCATCCTTGTCCCTTGTGGTAATGTCCCCATCCTGCCCCTATCATGTAGTAATGCCCCATCCTGCTGTAATGCCCTATCCTTGTCCCCTTGCAGCAATATGCCCCATCCTGCAGTAATATGCCACATTCTTGTCCCCTTGCAGTAATATGCCCCATCCTGCAGTAATGCCCTATCCTTCTCCCCTTGCAGTAATATGCCCCATCTGTGTCCCCTTGAAGTAATATGCCCCATCCTGCAGTGATGTGTTTCATCCTTATCCACTTGCCATTAATATGCCCCATCCTTATTCCTTTGCAGTAATATGCCCCATCCTTATTCCTTTGCAGTAATATGCCCCATCCAGCAGTAATGTGCCCCATCCTTGTCCCCATCACATAGTAATATGCCCCATCTTGTCCCCTTGTTAGTATTGCCCTATCCTTGACCCCATCACATAGTAATCTGCCCCATCCTTGTCCCCATCACATATTAATATGCCCCATCCTTGCCCCCATCACATATTTATCTGCCACATCCTGCCCACATTACATAGTAATATGCCCCATCACATAATAATATGCCCCATCAGCCCCCATCACATAATAATATGCCCCATCACATAATAATATGCCCCATCAGCCCCTATCACATAATAATATGCCCCATCAGCCCCCATCACATAATAATATGCCCCATCAGCCCCATCACATAATAATATGCCCCATCACATAATATGCCAAATCCTGCCCCCTGTTACTATTGCCCCATCCTGCCCCCAGCACAGAGTAATATGCCCCATCCTGCCCCCCTTAGTAATGCCCCATCCTGCCCCCAGCAGAGTAATATGCCCCATCCTGCCCCCTTAGTAATGCCCCATCCTGCCCCCTTAGTAATGCCCCATCCTGCCCCCTTAGTAATGCTCCATCCTGCTGTAAATAGAAAGAAAAAAAAAAGTCATACTCATGTTCAGGGCCGGACTGGGACCAAAAAGCAGCCCTGAAAAACAAGCCCCACCAGCCCACACACTATATCACCCATCAGCCTTTAACAGTGAAATTTGCTTTTACGTTGTTATGCCCTCATCACTTTCGCAGGCTGCTTTCACATCAGCGGTAAACTGATGTTTGCGGCCAATCCATCAGGTGGCACCGCATCTGCCAGATCAGCCTACTTGCAGCCCAGATGCGGCAAGCCCCATGCATTGTGTATGGAGCTTGCAGTCTGGTGCGGCAGATCCAGCCCTTGCGACAACGGAAAAAAAAAAACACCACTTACAGCATTGTTTTTCATCGGCCGCAAGTACCGGATCTGCCGCACCTGGCAGAACACCACTTGCCGCACCAGACTGCAAGCTCCATACACAATGCATGGGGCTTGCCGCATCTGGGCTGCAAGTCGGCTGATCTGGCAGATGCGGTGCCACCTGATGGATTGGCCGCAAACATATAAATAGGAAAATTCCTTCCTGTGTCCTGCAGTTGACTCAGATACCTGTTGCTGAGCCGTGCTCAAAAACCAGAGGTCGCTTGTTGTTCAAATACAATAAAAACTTTCACTTTGCATCATATATGACTCTGAGAGTGCAGTGATATGCCTTTATTTACAAAAACCGAAGGCAACAGAAAGGCACAATTGCCATGGTAGTGGCATCTAAAGGGGGCACAGGCATGGATGTTGCGTCACCTAGTGATTTCACAGGGGCGTGCCACAGCGTCATGGATACCACGCCCCATCAGCCATCATTGGTGGGGGCTACTGTGTTACCATTATACTAAAAGAAGGAAGCAAGCGCAGATAGGGTCTTATCTTTTTAACAATCAGCGGCTAAAGAGCCGTAATGATAACTGCTCACCTGGTTTAGTTGTGTGACACACAACCAGTATTGAAAGCATGCAATAGCGGCTGCTGCTGGACCCACACCTCCACGTGCTATGTGGTCAGATTCCAGAGTTTTCCAGGGACAATGTGTCGTCGGTCCGCGCGGCCACAAAAGACTGAATCAGAAGTTCACTCTATACCTTTATTTGGATCCATCCAACGCGTTTCGGAGCCTGCTATGCTCCTTCATCAGGGAGTGTATAGAGTGAACTTCTGATTCAGTCTTTTGTGGCCGCGCGGACCGACGACACATTGTCCCTGAAAAAACTGTGTTACCATTGGCTGTCCCTGCACAGGGCATGATATTTAAAGAGCTGACCATTCACACTACACAATTGCAATGGCGTCATGTATTAGCCAGCCTTCCTGCGCAGGCTGGCCAATCATGATGCTATTGCATTGTCCAATCAGCGTACGAGCGTCACGGAATACACAACTCTGTCACGCCTATGTAGTTGCGGTGCGAAAGATGTAAACCAGGGAAGGTATTCAACAGGAAGTAAGCCGCAGGAGCTGTCGGCACTTCTGGGGAACACAGATACCTTCAGTGGACAACGCAATGGCGGCGTCTATATGCGGCATTAGTGATCGGTATCCACCATTAAAAACGTGCGCGTGCACCTGCGATGGATACCTGTTGCTAGGCACAGTGGCGGCGTGTAAAGGTACCTTTACAGACAGACAGAATTGGATGATGATATAGTAGATACCTACGGCAGTGCCAGGGTTCAGTAGTGTTGGTGCAGCGGTTTTATTGTGCAGCAGGGTTTGTGTTCAGTGGTGTCGTGTTCAGTAGTGTCAGTGTACAGCAGTGTTGGAGTTCAGTGGTGTCAGTGTGCAGCGGTGTCGGTGCGCAGCAGTGTCATGGCCCCTTTACACGCAGCTACAGGTAACAGGTTTTCCACAGGTAACTTACTGGCTGCAGTGAAATCATGGAGACATAGTTCCATTTGTACACAGCAACAAAATAGAACCATGTCTCCATGATTTCACTGCAACCAGTAAGTTACCTGTGGAAAACCTGTTACCTGTAGCTGCGTGTAAAGGGGCCATTAGTGTGCGGCAGTGTCAGTGTGCGGCAGTGTCAGTGTGCGGCAGTGTCAGTGTGCGGCAGTGTCAGTGTGCGGCAGTGTCAGTGTGCGGCGGTGTCGGTGTGCGGCGGTGGCAGTGTGCAGCGGTATCGGTGTTTAGTGGTGTCTGTGTGAGGCGGTGTCTATATGCAACGGTGTTGGTGTTCAGTGGAGTCTGTGTGCAATGGTGTCTGTGTGCGGCAGTGTTTGTGTGTGGTGGTGTCTGTGTGCGGCAGTGTCTGTGTGCGGCAGAGTCTGTGTGCAAGGTGGTGGCGGTGTGCGGCGGTGTCAGTGTGCGGAGGTGGCAGTGTGCGGCGGCTGCGGTGTGCAGCGGTGTCGGTGTTCAGTGGTGTCTATGTGATGCGGTGTCTGTGTGCGACGGTGTTGGTGTTCAGTGGTGTCTGTGTGCGGCGGTGTCTGTGTGCGGCGGTGTCTGTGTGCGGCGGTGTCTGTGTGCGGCGGTGTCTGTGTGCGGCGGTGTCTGTGTGCGGCGGTGTCTGTGTACGGCGGTGTTTGTCTGCAGCAGTGTCATTGTGCAGCAGTATCAGTGTGCAGCAGTGTTGGTGATCAGTGGTGTCTGTGTGAGGCGCTGTCTGTGTGCGATGGTGTTGGTTTTCAGTGTATGCGGTGGTGTGCGGCGGTGGCGGTGTGCAGCGGTGTCAGTGTGCAGCGGTGTCAGTGTGCAGCGGTGTCAGTGTGCAGCGGTGTCAGTGTTCAGCGGTGTCTGTGTTCAGAGTTGTTAGTGTGCAGCAGTGTGGGTGTTCAGAGGTGCTCAGTAACCGGGAGCCGGGAGCAGTAGCAGGCAGTGTCCTGCTAGGACCTTGCATGATGTCATTCTGACATCGGCGCTGTGTTTGGCCCACTCACAGTCATGTGATATGTGACGTGCATATCAAATGACCGCGAGCGGGCCAATCACAGCGCCGAATGCCGATGTCATTCTGACATCATGCAAGGTCCTAGAAGGACACTGCCTGCTCCTGCTCCCGGCTCCCGGTTACCGAGCACTCGGCGGAGGGCAAGTATAACAATCTTTATTATTTTTTATACATTTGGCATTACTTTACATTTGATTTTGCAGTGTATAATGCACTGATAAATCAAATGGGGCTATGACAGATGTCACACAGGGGAGCAGGAACAGGATTCTTCCTCCCCTCTGTGACATCACTAAAGAAGTAGCCTTAAGGAGCGGGAGGACGTGGGGAGTAGGGGGCCGCAGGGAGCGCGGGAAGGGCAGGATGAGGGGGGGGCATAGAGGAGAGCCGCACAGCGCGCAAACTTTGAATTCGCGCCGCATGGCTCTTTTGCATATGCGGCGCTCATTGGCTGCCGCGGCTGCCGGCGGCCAATGAGCGCTGGCGTGCGATTTTGGTCTCAGACGGAGGTGGACGCTAGACAATTATTTTATAGATAACTAGCTGTGAGCCCGATGCAAATGCATCGGGTGTCTAGAATGTTTTTAAATGTTTAAGATTTTCAAATAATAATCCAATTATTCCAATGACATCTTTACACCAACAACATATATTTGTATGGTTGATATCATTTAAGGAAAATTGAACTATTATGTTGTAAGGGTCTTAGAACACAAAGTAGCAATACTTCTTAATGTGTCAATCGTTAGAATTGATGAATTAACAGTAGTAATGTGTGTATCAGCCAGTTTGTGTCAGCCCACCAATCGCGTCAAGATGCCCTTACGCCTGGTGGGACCTACTCTAACTAAATCCGAATTGATATAATTTAGAAATGTTTTTTATGGCTGGATTTTTCTTAGATTTTTTGAGGATTGTGATGTAAATAATAAAATTTTCTAAATTGATACAGAAGGAGTTACCAACTACAGACTTGCAGCAATATCTGTGTAATAACAAAAAAACTTGTAGTTAACTTAGGGTAAATGGAGTTAACGTAGCTTCAGCAGGTGCATAAGATGCATCCACTAACCACAGATGACTGCAGTTGATGTGGATAACACTGCCGCAACTATATTGTCTGCATAAACCGCAAGTTAAGTACAAATTGCATATATGCAATTATGAAAATTACAGCAAGTATGTTGTTGGTGAGTCCTTCATGATCAATTATTATCATTTAGTATATTCCTCAACAAAGTGAAAAAATCTAAGAAAAATGGCGTGGTAGAATCTAATTAATAATTTATGTATGTCCCTATCTATCTAAACATGTGGAACACACCTTGCTAATGAGATGTGTGTGAACAGCCGTCCCACCCGTCTCTTAGCTGTTCACAAAAACCTCTCCCTTTAAAGAATAAGAATCAAATCTCTCAGCACGTAGAGTACTGGAGCTTTAAATAGTGGTTTCTATCACCCTGTGAGAAAATCAGAATGATACACATCTCCAATGAAATCTGTAATGTGTATTTCCACAAATATTGTACAAACTATGTACATAAAAAACTGAAAATGTAAAGACTAAACTAATTTTTTTTTTTTTTTTTTTAAATAGAAAAGGTTAAAAAAATAAAATAGGCAAAAGTTCATCCCAAAATATTCCGATAGACAATATTTTTGGTGAAGACTTTCTCACTGTTAGGCACCAATTTGCCTTGAATGCATGAATCCACCACTTTCACCTTCACATTGCATCGTCTTTTCACACGTGAGAAAGCCACATATAATTGTCCATGACCAAAAACAGGTTCTGGCAAATAAATCCCCACTTTCTCCAATATTTGGCCTTGGGATTTATTTATGGTCATGGCAAAGCCAGGCTTCACGGGAAATTGTCGACGTTTTAGTTTGAAAGGCAATCCAGTCTCTGATGGACAGAGATCAATTCTTGGAATGAAGACTACATTTCCTTCATCCGAGCCAGAAATTACTTTTGCTTGTATCAAGTTATCAAACAAAGCAATAACAATCATGCGAGTCCCGTTGCAAAGTCCTTTTCTGCTGTTAAAATTACGCAAAAGCATTATAATTGTACCAACTTTTAATTTCAGGAGATGAGAAGGCATTCCCGTTGGTGTTAGAGAATTTAGAAATTCCACGGGATATTGTTCGGGATTTTCCGTCTCATCTGGATCAATGGAATTGTGGCTCATATATTCTATATATTCTCCAGGAATACAATCCATAACTTTTGAATTGATCAAATCCACAGCGTCATTTTTGGGACAAAGAATGGCATGTGATGCAGCATTCTGAATACTTTCGTCATTATTCACATCAATGACAATGTTTTCACCAAATATATCCAAGATTAAAGAGCCAGTGCAGATCATGTCTTGCGGGATCTCAATGACATCATCACCAAGGTTGTAATCATTGGACAATTCTCCATTTCCCAATTGAATTAACCAATTGCTATAATCAGAATCAATGGAGCGCATGTTGTTAATGAGCGGCAATTGATTGAAAAGCTGCCATTGTCGTGAATATTTAATGCAGCTCTCTACGATGTCTGTCCTTGTTCCATGAGAGATGATAGGAAGACACTGCCGAAAGTCTCCTCCCAGAACAATGACTTTCCCTCCAAAGGGTAATTTATTTTTCTTGGAAACATCAGTTGTCATGACATCCCGTAATAATTGATCAATTACATGCAAAGCGTATTTTGACAACATAGTAGACTCATCGATGATGAAGAGTTTGGTAGTCTTCAAATGTTGGGCCGCATCAGTATCATTTTTGATTCTTGAAACAGATGTCTCATTAATTGGTATTGGTATGCCATACAGTGAATGGATAGTTCTTCCTCCTTGCAATAGATTAGCAGCAATCCCTGTACTGGCTGCAGGTGACACAACTTCTCCTTCTCCTCTCAGTTCATGAATCAATAGATGATAGAGATATGTTTTCCCACTTCCACCTGGTCCGTCAATGAAAAAGCACTTTGGCTTATCACTTGTATCCTCTAAAGCTTTATGGATTGCGTTATAGGCCAAACATTGTTGATCGTTTAAGGTAACTTTCATTTCACGTGCTCTTACTAACTCTTCTTCCTTGTTGTATTGAGGACGAATGTGTGGTTTTCTTTTTGGGCGTGGCAGATTAAAATCATTAAAATGTTTAGCATGAAATTTTAAAACATGTTCAACATCAGTCATGGCATATCCTTCACAATGCTCACAATCATCAGTGTCAGGGTGGTAGGCATGGCAGTAATCTTGAACGAAGTGTTGTTTAAATTCTTGCCACAACTCCAGGGGATGATTAGGAGGACCAAAGACACATATATATGCAAACATGTCACGGAGCTGTGCAGGCATATTGAGAACACAGGCATCCAATAAAGTTTTTCTCCAAACAGTGTCATCGAAGAGCAATCCAAGGGCTAATGCCGCCTCTTTAAAAGTTGGGTATGTGACTTCCTTAACAGTCTTAAGATTGTCAAAACTTGTAGCTCCTTTAACATGAAGTAACAACAGCCTTAAATAGTACCGTTCTTGTTCTTGAATACTAACAGTGTAGAGTCTACCAATGACTGAAGCACCTCCTCTCCTTCTAACTTCCCATGCACCTTCTTTCCAAACATAATGCTCAGGAATTTGACGATATAAGTACTCATGAGCATTGGGATCATTCTCATTGAGGGCAAAGTAGGCCATAAGTGTTGATTGTCTGTCCATTGAATAACTGATGTTGTCCGCAGAATCACCCTCGTGAAAAAAAAGTGATTGTGAATGAGGCAGATGTACTGCAAGACGAATAATGCTGCGAGATTGTCTATGCATTTGGAAAGCAAAGATTCGCCAAGCTGCCTCTGGTGCACTGACATATCTGGAATCCATGAATTTATGAGTTTCATCGTGTCTGATGTTGGTTTCACAAATTTCCACATTGGCTTTGTCATGACCTTTGTACACATATTTGAAGAGGTATTTTACGCTCTGAATGTAAGCACATACTTCCACATTGATATGGCACTTATATTTTAATAGAAGGAAAGGGTTATATGGAACCACCCAACAATTATCAATCATCTTGGAATGGTGTGGAAAAGAAGGTCCTTCGTTTCTTTGATAACTTGGATATGCATCCTCAGGTATAACAGTTTTTGTTTGAAACTTTTTGGGAAAAGCTTTTTTACACTTTCCATTCTCCATACATGGAGAATTAGGATTGTGTTGTCCACAGGGGCCATGGATCATGTGTTGCATGACAATTTGATGGAGCACAGGGTAATGTGATGGATCAGGAATTTCAGCCCAAACAGTATTGTCCACTTCCACCTCAGTTCTTAGTTTTGAGTTGGCATCCAGAATAATTAGAATGTGAGCATGTGGTAGGCCTCGCTTTTGAAATTCTATCACATGAACCATAGCACAAACCTTACCAAATAATCCACAATTAATATCTTTCAAAAGGGCTTCAAGTTTAATCCTGAATACACGGGCCACTAAATCCGGTCGATGTTCAGCACGCTGCCATGGCTGTAAATTGGTTGCAATTTCACTCCATTTTGGATTACAGGTCATCGTTATGAAAAGATCTGGTCTTCCAAATTTAGTTACAATCGCCATGGCATCTTGATACCGCTGCTGCATATTTCGGGGACTTCCCTCAAAGGAAGATGGTAAAATTACCGTCTTGCCAATGGGGATTCCTTTTTCTACAGATTTTCTCAGCAAATGTTCTTGAAGGAGACAATAATCCTCCACCTTCAAATCCTTCTGGTGTTGGCGTATAAAATTTAAACGATTGGCCTCGATCTTAACATAGGCATCCACTAAGTACTGCTGTGTCAGTTTACCTCCATTAAGGACAGGATTGAATTCTTTCCGTACTGACAGCAAATAACAGTAATACTGCAGTTGTGTCACCCTGCGAAGATTTTGGCCTTGCTGCTTGAGTGCTTTATGCCACCCTTGCTCTCCATGAGGGAAAAACAATGGATACAGTAATGCATCCAAATTACTGTGTAAAATGCTTATTTGCTGTGTTTTGGGGGACAACGGATTATTT
>JARQOC010000012.1:101375594-101378094 GCA_033576535.1 Allobates femoralis | reverse complement strand
TAATAGCATATATACATAATACATTAATAATAGATAGCAATAATAGCATTTATTATTGCATTAATAGCATTATTAATTTAGCATTAATAGCATTATTAATAGCATAATAATAGCATTATATAGATTACATATAATAGCATTAATAGCATTAATAGCATTAATAATAGCATTATTATAATAGCATTAATAATAGCATTAATTATAGCATTAATAGCATTAATAATAGCATTATTAGCATTAATAATAATAGCATTAATAACATTATTAATAGCATTAATAGCATTAATATATTAGCATTAATAGCATTATTATTAGCATATTAGCATTAATAATACATTAATAGATAAATATACATTATAGCATTAATACATTAAATAATAGCATTAATAGCATTATTAATTAGCATAAATAGCATATTATTAGGATAAATAGCATAATAATAGCATTATAGCATTAATAATAGCATTAATAACATTATTAATAGCATTAATAGATTATTATTAGCATTAATAGCATTAATAATAGGATTATTAGCATTAATAATAGCATTAATAACATTATTATTAGCATTAATAGCATAATTATTAGCATTAATAGCATTATTATTAGCAGTAATATCATTATTATTAGAATTTCTTTTTTTAATTATTATTTTTTATTTAATTATTTATTATTTTTTATTTATTTTTTATATTTTTTAATATATTTTTTTATTATTAAATTTATTATTTAGGATGAGACCCAGTTCTCATTCAGAGTCCGCTGGAAGGGCTGATATAATTAGCATATATTTATTTTTTTTATTATTATTTTTATTGAATAATTTATTATTTTTTATTTATTTTTTTTATTATTTTTTAATTATTTTTAATTATTTTTTTTATTATTAAATTTATAATTTAGGCTGAGACCCAGTTCTCATTCAGGTCCGCTGGAAGGGCTGATATAATTAGCATATATTTATTTTTTTTAATATTATTTTTATTGAATTATTTATTATTTTTATTTATTTTTTTATTATTTTTTTATTATTTTTTAATTATATTTTTATTATTAAATTTATTATTTAGGCTGAGACCCAGTTCTCATTCAGGTCCGCTGGAAGGGGTGATATAATTAGCATATATTTATTTTTTTTATTATTATTTTTATTGAATTATTTATTATTTTTTATTTATTTTTTTATTATTTTTTAATTATTTTTAAATAATTTTTTTAATTATTTAATTTATTTATTTTTTTAAGTCAGACTGAGACACAGTTCTCATTCAGGTCCGCATTTTTTTTTTTTTTATTATTATTTTTATTTAATTATTTATTATTTTTTAATTATTTTTTTATTATTTTTTAATTATTTTTTTATTATTTTTTTTATTATTAAATTTATTTATTTTTTTACTTGCAAGTGAGACACAGTTCTCATTCAGGTCCGCCTTTTTTTTTCTCCATTGACATACATTAGCGGTGTGTCGGCGATTTTATGGCCGGCCACCTGGTTCTATTTGTCGGCCCTAAAATCGCGGACACACCGCTAATGCATGTCTATGGGCAGTCAGCTCGAATTCTGATTGGTCGGCGTCCAATCCGAAATCGGGCTGACTGCCCATAGACATGCATTAGCGGTGTGTCCGCGATTTTAGGGCCGACAAATAGAACCAGGTGGCCGGCCATAAAATCGCAGACACACCGCTAATGTATGTCAATGGGGAAAAAAAAGGCGGACCTGAATGAGAACTGCGTCTCAGTCTGAGGGGCTCTTCTGATTGGCTGAGGGCAGTATACAGCGACCAATCAGAAGAGGGCCTCAGATCTCATTAAGATAGAATGGGTTTTTTCGTCCATTCTATCTTAATGAGAAGGAAGAGGACGTCGGAGGTGGAAGTTAGCGAAAAGAAGACAGAAGATCCCCGGGGCCGGACGAAGAAGCGGAGATGGCGGAAAGAAGAGAGAAGACCCCCGGGGCCGGAGGAAGAGGACGCCTGGCCGGACGGACGATCAATGACTTGAAGGCATGTAAGTGATCGACGGGGACGTTAGGTTAGGGGACGGCGGGGGCTTCGGGTGTAGGGCCTTAGGTGACAGCGGCGTTAGGTTAGGGGACTGCGGGGGCTTAGGGTGTAGGGCTTTAGCGAGAGGGGCAGGGGGTAGACGGCGGGGCTTAGGGGTATCGGCGGGGGCTTAGGATGCTGCGGGTCGGGAGTTAGGTGGTCGGGCTTAGCGTATACGGGTGCGGCGGACTTAGGGGGTATCGGCGGGGCCTAGGATGCTACAGGGGTTAGGGGGTTGGGCTTAGGGGCTGCTGCGGGGCTTAGGGGTAGGGGCTTAAGGGCGGCGATGGCTTAGGGGTTAGACGGCGGGGCTTAGGGGGTATCGGCGGGGGCTTAGGATGCTGCGGGTCGGGGGTTAGGTGGTCGGGGCTTAGCGTGTAGGGGTGGGGCGGACTTAGGGGGTAGGGCCTTAGGTGCGGCGGGGTGGTTTTGTTGCGGGGCGGGTGTGCGGA
>JARQOC010000012.1:101175594-101373094 GCA_033576535.1 Allobates femoralis | reverse complement strand
CCTCTGCCCCCTCTGTGTCCTCTGCCCCCTCTGTGTCCTCTGCCCCCTCTGTGTCCTCTGCCCCCTCTGTGTCCTCTGCCCCCTCTGTGTCCTCTGCCCCCTGTGTCCTCTGCCCCCTCTGTGTCCTCTGCCCCCTCTGTGTCCTCTGCCCCCTCTGTGTCCTCTGCCCCCTCTGCGTCCTCTGCCCCCTCTGTGTCCTCTGCCCCCTCTGTGTCCTCTGCCCCCTCTGCGTCCTCTGCCCCCTCTGCGTAGTCCTCTGCCCCCTCTGTGTCCTCTGCCCCCTCTGCGTCCTCTGCCCCCTCTGCGTCCTCTGCCCCCTCTGCGTCCTCTGCCCCCTCTGCGTCCTCTGCGTCCTCTGCGTCCTCTGCGTCCTCTGCGTCCTCTGCCCCCTCTGTGTCCTCTGCGTCCTCTGCCCCCTGTCCTCTGCGTCCTCTGCCCCCTGTCCTCTGCGTCCTCTGCCCCCTGTCCTCTGCGTCCTCTGCCCCCTGTCTTCTGCGTCCTCTGCCCCCTCTGTGTCCTCTGCCCCCTGTCCTCTGCCCCCTGTCCTCTGCGTCCTCTGCCCCCTCTGCGTCCTCTGCCCCCTCTGTGTCCTCTGCCCCCTGTCCTCTGCCCCCTGTCCTCTGCGTCCTCTGCCCCCTCTGTGTCCTCTGCCCCCTGTCCTCTGTGTCCTCTGCCCCCTGTCCTCTGCCCCCTGTCCTCTGTGTCCTCTGCCCCTGTCCTCTGTGTCCTCTGCCCCCTGTCCTCTGTGTCCTCTGCCTCCTCTGCCCCCTCTGTGTCCTCTGCCCCCTGTCCTCTGTGTCCTCTGCCCCCTGTCCTCTGTGTCCTCTGCCCCCTGTCCTCTGTGTCCTCTGCCCCTGTCCTCTGTGTCCTCTGCCCCCTGTCCTCTGTGTCCTCTGCCTCCTCTGCCCCCTCTGTGTCCTCTGCCCCTGTCATCTGTGTCCTCTGCCCCCTGTCATCTGTGTCCTCTGCCCCCTGTCCTCTGTGTCCTCTGCCCCCTGTCCTCTGCCCCCTGTCCTCTGCCCCCTGTCCTCTGTGTCCTCTGTCCTCTGTGTCCTCTGCCCCCTGTCCTCTGTGTCCTCTGCCTCCTCTGCCCCCACTGTGTCCTCTGCCCCCTCTCCTCTGTGTCCTCTGCCCCTGTCCTCTGTGTCCTCTGCCCCCTGTCCTCTGTGTCCTCTGCCTCCTCTGCCCCCTCTGTGTCCTCTGCCCCCTGTCATCTGTGTCCTCTGCCCCCTGTCCTCTGTGTCCTCTGCCCCCTGTCCTCTGCCCCCTGTCCTCTGTGTCCTCTGCCCCCTGTCCTCTGTGTCCTCTGCCCCCTGTCCTCTGTGTCCTCTGCCCCCTGTCCTCTGCTTCCTCTGCCCCCTGTCCTCTGCCCCCTGTCCTCTGCGTCCTCTGCCCCCTGTCCTCTGCGTCCTCTGCCCCCTGTCCTCTGCGTCCTCTGCCCCCTGTCCTCTGCGTCCTCTGCCCCCTGTCCTCTGCTTCCTCTGCCCCCTCTGTGTCCTCTGCCCCCTGTCCTCTGCCCCCTGTCCTCTGCGTCCTCTGCCCCCTCTGTGTCCTCTGCCCCCTGTCCTCTGCCCCCTGTCCTCTGCGTCCTCTGCCCCCTCTGTGTCCTCTGCCCCCTCTGTGTCCTCTGCCCCCTCTGTGTCCTCTGCCCCCTGTCCTCTGCCCCCTGTCCTCTGCCCCCTGTCCTCTGCGTCCTCTGCCCCCTCTGTGTCCTCTGCCCCTGTCCTCTGTGTCCTCTGCCCCTGTCCTCTGCCCCCTGTCCTCTGCCCCCTGTCCTCTGCCCCCTGTCCTCTGCCCCCTGTCCTCTGCGTCCTCTGCCTCCTCTGCCCCCTCTGTGTCCTCTGCCCCCTGTCCTCTGTGTCCTCTGCCCCCTGTCCTCTGTGTCCTCTGCCTCCTCTGTGTCCTCTGCCCCTGTCCTCTGTGTCCTCTGCCCCCTGTCCTCTGTGTCCTCTGCCTCCTCTGCCCCCTCTGCCTCCTCTGCCCCCTCTGTGTCCTCTGCGTCCTCTGCCCCCTGTCCTCTGCGTCCTCTGCCTCCTCTGCCCCCTCTGTGTCCTCTGCCCCCTGTCCTCTGTGTCCTCTGCCCCCTGTCCTCTGCCCCCTCTGTGTCCTCTGCCCCCTCTGTGTCCTCTGCCCCCTCTGTGTCCTCTGCCCCCTCTGTGTCCTCTGCCCCCTCTGTGTCCTCTGCCCCCTCTGTGTCCTCTGCACTCACTGCTAACCACTGAGCCACCGCACTCACTGCTAACCACTGAGCCACCGCACTCACTGCTAACCACTGAGCCACCGCACTCACTGCTAACCACTGAGCCACCGCACTCACTGCTAACCACTGAGCCACCGCACTCACTGCTAACCACTGAGCCACCGTATACTCTGCTACCCACTGAGCCGCCTGTATACACACAATTCATTTCACCGCACTCCCGTAACTATTAGTAAATAAACTATATATGGATTCTAGACTACCCGATTCTTTAGAATCGGGCCGCCATCTAGTATATATATATAGATTAACATACAATATAATATATATATATATATATATATATATAGATTAATATACAATATATATATATTGATTAATATACAATATATATAGATTAATATACAATATATATATATATATATATAAAATAATATACAATATATATATATATATATATATATAGATTAATATACAATACATATATATATAGTAATCATATACATATATATAATATGACATCTATATATCTATATATATTAATCTCTATCTATATATCTATATATCTCTATCTATATATCTATATATAGATATATGTATATATATCTCTCTATATATATATATATATAATTATGAATATATCAATATAATACTAATATTAATAATCGATTAATACTAATAATTAATATTAACACTAATAATAAAAATATTAATAATTATTAATAATTAACAATCAATTATATTGGCCAAAAAAGATATCTTAGCTGATATTGTAGAGATGAGGTTCCAGCACTTGTTTTCCGACGTCCGTCCCACAGGATCACCAAGGCATAATCGATTAATAATAATAATTAATATTAACACTAATAATAATAATATTAATAATTAATAATAATTAATAATCGATTATATTGGCCCAAAAAGATGACTTGTAGGGATGAGGTTCCAGCACTGGTTTTCTGACGTCCGTCCCACAGGATCACCAAGGCAGGAATAATTTGTGAGGAAAAGTTAAATTAAACACTATAAAATTGCGGGGGGAGGGGGAGTATAGTGATTGGTAGGCAAAGGGGACTATAGTGATTGGTAGGCAAGAAGAGTTGCCACCCAGCAACAGCAGACTCAGCCGCGGGTTTTTTCGCGGGCAAACCTGCCGCAAGTGCAAAACCGCACTTGCCGCACCTGCCGCAGGTCCCCCTATACTTTCTATGGGGATTACCGCAACCGCGCTGCAACTTGCACTTGCGGCGCGGTTGCGGTAATCCTTATGGGATTACCGCAACCGCGCCGCAAGTGCTCGCACTGAGCCAGCGACTCGCTGCCGTACCTGCCGCAAGTCCCCCTATACTTTGTATGAGGATTACTGGCGCCGACCAATTAGAAGCGCGGCTCAGGCAGCGACTCGCAATGGCCTCGCGGCCATTGCTCGCGCTACCTGACCGGTACATCGTTAACTTTGAGGCCGAGCCTCTGGTTCGATTTTCGGCCAGCGACACGCAATGGCCGCTTCGCGGCCATTGCTCGTACTCAGCCTGCGCGAGCAATGGCCTCGCGGCCATTGCTCGCGCAGGACAGCGACTTGCATTGGCCGCTACGCGGCCAATGCTTCGCCGTGCTGACGTCACAGAGTGACATAGCCACGGTCTTTTCGGGGTCCGACACGGAAGTGCCTACGGCAATTATATATTAGATTGTTTGAATTGTGAAGCGCTGTGGAATATACTGGTGCTATATAAATAAATATTATTCTTAGGGTACCTTTACACGTCGCAACATTGCATGCAATTTCACTTGCAACTTACTGGTTGCAGTGAAATCATGGACACATTGTTCCATTTGTACACGGCAACAAAATAGAACAATGTGTCCATGATTTCACTGCAACCAGTAAGTTGCAAGTGAAATTGCATGCAATGTTGCGAAGTGTATAGGTACCCTAATTCTTATTCTTCTTATTCTTATTCTTATCATTATTATTAGTAGTATATGGTCTACACTGCTCACTCTGACATACAAATTCATGAATATACCTCACCAGGAGGGAGCATAATGACCCATCAAAGAGGATTTAAAAACACAATTAAGGCCAGGTTACACACACAGTTATCTGTGACCAACATTTGAACAGATCTCTGGTTGCAGTGAAATCATGGACACATTGTTCCATTTTGTGGCTGTGTACAAATAGAACAATGTGTCCATGATTTCACTGCAACCAGAGATCTGTTCAGATGTTGATCACAGATATCTGTGTGTGTAACGTGGCCTTTAATGGAATTCAGATGCTGCACACCATGTGCACAAATGTAGTTCTATTTTGTTCTTATAACTCATTTCATAATATCATAATTTAATAAATAATTGTAATATACATTAGTTTGTGATAATATGTTTCTAATTTTGTTCTCTGTTGAATACATGGCTGGATAGTAAGGTTGGCACCTATGACTGCCGCTTATAAAAAGATTTGACCCAGCAAATTGACGCAACATCACTAACACCAGAAACCAGCTCAATCATGTTTAAACAGAACATATAGCAATAACACACAGGGCCAGGTGGTAACTGGAGCTTTTTAATACCTTATCAATCCTCTAGGTGGCATGTTCAGAGCTCCTAGAGGATTGATATTAAAAAGTTCCTTTTCTCATAGTAGCCATGTCCTAGAATATAGCCTATAGCATCTTAGGCGGCCGTCACACGTTGAGATATCTATAGCGATATTGTAAGCGATCACGTGCACGCGCAATCGCTTACAATATCGCTCACATCGCTGGTGAGCTGTCACACAGACAGACTCACCAGCGATGTGGAGCCGCGATCTCGCTGGTAACTATGGTACACATCGGGTAACTAGGCGCCGCGCGTCGCTTAGTTACCCGACGTGTACCATAGTTACCATCTCCCAGCATAGACTCTGCGCTGGGAAATCGCTCATCGTGGTGTTATACACCACGATGAGACAGATCGTCAAATCGCTCATCGCTAGATCTGAGAACCGGAGCTCAGATCAGCGATGTCACGATCAAGCGATTTAACATCGTAAATCGCTTGATTACATGCAACGATTTCTTGCCCGATATCGCTTAAGCGATCAAAAAGGAGATCGCTTATACGATATCGGGCAAGAAATCGTTCCGTGTGACGGCCGCCTTAGTATCACCACTATATCTGACTGTAGATTATGTGTTTTTATTTTTTGAAGGACTCATTCCATTTTCAGTAAACAGATTAATGTTGTAAAAACGCAATATTTCACTACTCATGTCGGGGTTTAAACCATTCTTAATTAGGCCAGACATATTGTTTTTTTGTTTGGTAAATCAAGAGGATTTAGTCATTATTTCTTGCCAGGCTGATCAAAGTCCTAATTGTTAATTTGTACAAGATTAAGGAAAGAAGATTACTGGCTAGGAGCGCTGGGGAGCACAAAAAAGGAGATTACTTATGGGTTAACACATTTATTTGTCACAACACGTTTCCACAACGGATTGTTGTCTTCCTCAGGTAGATTTTCAGGAAAAGCTACCTGAGTAAAACAACAATTCATTGTGCAAATGCGTTGTGGTAAATAAATGTTAACCCATAAGTAATCTCCTTATTTGTGCTCCCCAGCATTCCTAGCCAGTAATCTTCTTTCCTTAATCTTGTACAAACCACCAATCCTGGGTGTGATGTTACTGGAAGCTGCAGGGATTCACAGATATTCCTAGCAAAGCAGCTCTGAACTGATAAGATCTGCGGTTCTCCCTATGGGAACACTTTTATCTTTTGTGTGTTGCAGTTAATTGTTAATTTGTGGATTTCTTACTAAAATGTGGATTGCCTTAGCACTTCTGACTACATAATTCAGAAGAAAATTATGCAATCAAATTGAACTAGTGACCAATAAAGCCTGAAATTAAACTGAGAAGTATAAAAAGGAAGTTGCTCCAGTTACCGTTGCTTTCTTGTTCAAAAGGGCTTCTGGTTAAGATTCAGGGATCCAGCTGGAGGATCAACAAACTGCTTGAATAACTCAGGTTTGGACAATTCCGTCCCTTGGCTACATACCTTGTTATTCTACTTTAGCCTAAGATCCAAGAATCCAGCAAGCAGATCAAAGAATTACTTGAAGAACCCAGGCTGGGACAGTTTTGTCACCTGGAGACATTCCATCCTGTGTTTGGACAGCTTGCCACTATCTCTTCTCAGTGGCTACTTTGAGAATCATGTGGGATTAGTGGATGAGGGCAGGTATAGCTCACCCAGGTATCTGTCCTATGTGACCTAGCCTGGTCAGTAACACCTGGTTGCTAATGAATTAATGGGAGGTGGTGGGTGGGTGGATGTAAAAGGAAGCTAGGAGGTTGGGTGTGTGTGTCAACCTGGGAACACAGAAAGTCTATCTGTGTGTGAGACACATGTAAGTGGAGGCATTTCTCAGTGTTTATGTGGTTTGGCTGGAAGGGAGAAGCCCTCCAGTCTGCAGTTAGGATATCATCCTGTATAGTTAGAGCCAGACAGGCAAGGATTTATTTTGTTGCTGTTTTTTTTTGCTTTCTGTTTTTGCTTTCACCTGAATAAATCTGACCCAGTGTCAGTTGCACCCGGATCTCTGCTGTCCCCGTGAGTTGAATGCAGAAACTACGTGCCCTTTGATCCCAGCAAAGGCAATCCCGATTGTGTTATCACGTTACCCACCAAAAACAGAGTGCTGCTTGCTGGGGTAGTTGGTCCTGGAAGCCACAAAGCCATGAAGGGTGAGACTCTATTGCTTGTTCTATTTTGTGTTATTGCTAGGAATGTACTATATGCCTTTGACTGTTAGAGACCCAATAAAATCTTACCAATGTGTTGTTCCTTCACCCTTTATTGTCTGAGTAGTATTCTGCCTACAGGGAAGGAGTTTGGGTGTTTATCCCTGGTCCATGTGGTCTTTCTAAAGACCGCCAGGCCAGCGGACAAAAGCAACCACTGTCCCTCCTGTCTACACGATGTTCTTTAGCAAAAAGTTCTATCTTGGTTATATTTGTCCATAAGAAACTATTACAGCAGGGATGCCAACGATTGCAGCTATGCCTGTAGGCCTCAAATATTTAATCCACTGTCTACTTTGAAGGGATCCTGTCACCTCCAAAACGCCTCCTAAGCTATCAAAACATGTTCCTGCAGCATCCTATCACTAATCTCACACTCCTTTTGTGTCCTAAAAGCATCTTGTGAAGGTGGATAAAAACGTTTTAATACTCACTCATTAGTGATTATAATTAGCAGGGGCTATATTCTTTAGCCCCTAGGGCGTGTTGTTTTGCAGCCTGAATGATCCACCCTCTCTCTGTCTGTGCTGCTGTTATGTGGAGCTGAAGGCAGGACAAATGATTTGCATTCTGTGAGTGATTGAGAGGGGGGAGGGCAAAGCCTGCATAAGCAGAGCAACACAGACAGAGAGAGGGTGGATCATTTCAGGCTGCAAAACAGCACACCCTGGTGACTAAAGAATATGGCCCCTGCTAAATATAATCACTAATGAGTAAGTATTAAAACGTTTTTATCCACTTTCACAGGATGCTTTTAGGAGACAAAAGGAGTGTGAGATTAGTGATAGGAAGCTGCAGGGACGTGTTTTGGTAGCTTATGAGGCGATCTGGAGGTGACAGAATCCCTTTAAGCCAATATTGTGCCTTTTTATGCATCTGATCTTCTGCAGAGGCTCACGCATGCATTTTTTTCCATGTGCTCTCTCCAGATCTTGCCAGATTATAAAATAATCTACATTTGCTGGAAAGAATACAGTACCCGATCCAGATATTATATGGCAAAATACTGAAATTTAACAGATTATACATAAAGTGCTATAATAATTTCTAGTTTCTTGATTAAAATGTCTTGGATCAGATTGTGATGTCTCAAGTGAAAACTCTTTCCCTTAGGATTAATTATTGTGACTCCTTTTTCAGTTGAGAGCATTATAAATAGCTGGAATTATTGTATTAGTTGATCTTCGACTTTGTACATCCACTAAATACACGAAGATATTTTTCTGTCACCACACAGTATTCATCATATATAAATATGAGGAATAAATCAGAGGTAAATACAATAAATAATTGTACCATATTTTTGTACTAAGTGATCTGGAAGTTGTGACGTACATTTTGCCATGGATTTTTCCCTTTGGTATTTCAAGATTTGAAGGTTTGAAAAATGTGTATTTCTCACATTCCCTGATTAGTTGTATACTCTACTTTGTTGCAACGTTGACTGGAGAATTTACACTGAAAATCTATGGCTTCTGGACCTAGCAGATGAAGATATATAAAAAATAACGGAGTGATCATGGCAGCCGAAATGTTTCTGTGTTTTGTGTAAGTAATCTCCAGTCATTCAAAATTGCTTCTTTCAAAACGTAATAATTGAATTCACCCGGTTCATACATGAGTCAAATCTGGAGTAAGGAATAATATCTGTCCATCCTAAACATACTGTAATTTGTGCATGGAGGTTTTCACCTTAAAATTTGTGAACTGGTGCTCCTGCTTAACATCAGCATGCTCCATCCAACCCTACAAATGCCCTATGGCTAGGGTCAGACCTGCGTCTGCCCCAGCCTGGTGAATCCATCAGAAACTTATGGTGGGTTTACACACACCAATCATTGTATCCAATATCTGAACCAATCTCTGGTTGCAGTGAAATCATGGACAGATTGCTCCATGTTGTACACAGCCACAAAATGGAACTATGTGTCCATGATTTCACTGCAACCAGAGATCTGTTCAGATATTGGATACAATGATTGGTGTGTGTAAACCCACCATCAGTTTCTGGCCAGAGCTAGGGTCACATTAGCGTCAGCTGACGAATCCCTTTGAAACTTAGAATTTTGCAGCCTGAGCGCATAGCATTAATGTAATGTAATGCTGTGCTCATGCTGCATATACATAACTATGGTTAACGGAGTCACAGCGCAGCCAGCAGCTCCAAACAGAAGGACCAGATATGCACTTTTGCTGAGCACACAGAAAAACACTGCAAACTGGGTTTTCTATGCGCTCAGCAAAAGCACATATCTGGTCCTTCTGTGTGGAGCTGCCGGCTGCGCTGTGAGCGTAGTAACCAAAGCGATGTATAGGCAGCCTGAGCAAAGCATTACATTATGTTAACGCTATGCTCTCAGGCGGCCAAATTCCAATGGCCACTTTACACGTAGTGATATCGTTGTCCAACTTCAACAAAAAGTCACGTGGTTTGTGCATTGGCGCCGATATCGTTCGTGCGTTGTGTGGTGTGAATGTGCAATTTGATGCAAAAACGATGCCAAAACAATATCGGGGAATAATTGTGCAGGCTCTCCAACTGCCCGATATTGGATGGATGATCTGGCAGGATCGTGCTGTGTGACAGCCCAACACTGACTTGGAGAGCAACTTCCCCTATTCACTCCCATATTAAATGGTCGTTCCCTGGTTCGCGCAGACAAGGGGGCGTAGACATCGCAGTTGTGTTCCCTGCCGATATCTCCCTGTGTGACAGCTCCTATGCGATCTTGGATTTCAGCCAAAAAATTGCGTGCTCCTGTGCCATTGTATACAATATCGAAACGATGTTGGGACGTGTAAAGTGGCCATTAGTTTCACACGGATTTGTCAGCTAAAGTGATGACGCTAATGTGACCCTAGCCTAAGGCTACGTGCACATCTGCATTTCTATTCCGGTTGGGTTGCATTGCATTTTTGACACCATGTGTTCCCAAAAACGCATTGCAAACGCATGCGTGAACGCACTCATTGACTTCAATGGAAAACTAATTGAAAACGCAAGTAAAAACGCATGTCATTTTCTGCAAACGCAGAATGCATGCATTTTTGTAAAAGCAGCCCAAAACGTGGCTGAACATGTTTTGGGCTGTGGGTGCAAAAACGTATGCATTTTGCGTTTGCAGAAAATGACATGCGTTTTCACTTTCGTTTTCAATTAGTTTTCCATTGAAATCAATGGGTACATTAACGCATGCGTTTGCATTGCATTTTTGGGAACACATGCTGTCAAGAACGCAATGCAACCCAAACGGAATAGAAATGCAGATGTGAAAAGGCCCTTTAAATCTTGCTGTAATCTCTTTGTGGACATAGAACCAGGGTTTGCAAACATCTGCTGTGTCCAAATCCAGAGCTTTATAGGGCTTAAAGCAGTGATTGTAAAATCTATCTAGACTCTAAAATCTAAAACTCTCTTTTTGGCATAGAACCAGGGTTTGCCAAATCTGATTTGATCCACAGCTTTTTGGGGCTTAAAAGCAGTTTGCAGAATCTAAGGCCCTTTTCACATCTAAGCCTTGTCTGCGTTTTGCGTTTCTATGCGTTTTTACCGCTAGAAACACATCCAAAACGCATGTCGTTTTGCCCAGATTGATTTCAATGGAAACACATGCAAAATGCATGCAAAAACGCATGTGCATTTTCCAAATGCAAAAAGCACATGCGGTTTTGCAAATGCAGCCCTAGACGCATTGGCCGGTGTTTTTGACTGCGTTTGCAAAAACGCATGCGTTTTTGCATTTGGAAAATGCACATGCATTTTTGCATGCATTTTGCATGCGTTTCCATTTAAATCAATGGGGGTAAAAACGCATGCGTTTTTGGTGCATTTTTAGCAGTGAAAACGCATAGAAACGCAAATGAAGCAAAACGCAAACCTGCATTATATGTGGAATAGGTCTAAATCTTGCCATAAATTATTTTTTTGCATAGAGCCAAGGTTTACCTAATCTGCTATGTTCACATCTGCAACTTTTTGGACTTAAAAAGCAATGTTCTCAAAATCTACCTAAATCTTGATGTAAACTCTTTTTATGCATAGAACCAGGGTTTGTCAAAGCTCCTGTGTTCAAATCAGCATCTTTTTGGACTTAAAGAGGAGCTGCCACCCCTCCCCATGGATTAGAATCTAAGCCCAGCACTGAATGCAGCATGTCTGCTGCATTCAAGGAAGAGGTCTTCCATGGCTCTGTGGGGCTGCTACCCCGATATATAGGCTTAGGTTGAGGTGCATGGCCCCACCTCCCGCTATGACATCCTCTCATTTCCCCACACTGTTCCATAGCACAACATGGAGCTGGGCGGGGAAAAGAGAGGACGTCATAGTGCCTCCCACTATGATATCCTCTCATCTCCCCGCCATGCTCCATAGCACAACATGGAGCAGGGCGGGGAAATGAAAGTGGGAGGTGGGGTATGCACTTCAACTTCAACCTCGCTCTGCACTTTTGTCAACACCACAAGGACGAGCAGAACGAGGAGGACATGAAAGGTATGAGGACTTGGGCAGCACAGAGGAACAGGGGGCGTGAAATGCCCGCTTTCATGGAGAATAACTAAGTTTTTAAAAGCCTATATATCAGGGTAGCAGCCCCATGGGGGACCTCTTGCCTGAATGCAGCAGACATACTGCATTAAGTGTTGGGCTTAGATTCTAATCCATGGAGGGGGTAAGAGGTCCTCTTTAACAGCAGTGTTTCTAAAAGTTACCCAAATCTTGACATAAAGCTGTTTCACATCTGCGTTTTGCCCTGCATTTCACTGTATTGCGTTTCCATTGTGTTTTTACCACAAAACGCAATGGAAACACAAAAAAAAATACACCCATTGATTTCAATGCAAAACACATTGATGCATGTCATTTTCAGAAAACGCAAAATGCATGCGTTTTTGCAAACGCAGCCCAAAACATTGCGTGTTTTTGACAACCCCTCAAAGCCACTTTTATTTGCATGCAGAGGCATAAAATCCCACACATGCAATATTATACCACTAGAGAGGCACAGGGTTAGGACACGATCTGATGAGAAACACATTGATGCGGTTATCAAGCACTTTCACAGCGGCCGTTGCTAAAGCTAAGTTTTCTCTAATTTCTTTATAGTCTCAAGCAGTTTCTGCCGTGTTTTTTTCACATATCTGTATTAGTTGTGCACAATAGGGATGAGCGAGTATGCTTGTTACTACTCGGTACTCGCACAAATATCTCGGTACTCGGCAAGTACCGAGTAATCTCGCGATACTCTTGCTATGCTCAGGGTCCACCTCCCTGCATGATGGCGCTCTTTACAGAGCCAGCCCACATGCAGGAATTTTCTGACAGACACTGTAATGCCACAGCCATGGTGCATTCACTTAGCATCTTAGTGCAGCAGGAATAGGTTGTAGTGTATATTAGGATACACCAAAAGACTCGATATTCTCATCAGCGCTTGTGTCTGACCAGTCCACCGGCAGAGCATTAATCTCTAATCTCAGTGTCCAGCTAAAAAACAACTCTTGTCTGCATTCATTTAGCATCTTAGTGCGGCAGGAGTAGGTTGTAGCGTAAATTAGGATACCCCAAACAACTCGGTATTCTCATTAGCGTTTGTGTCTGACCGTTCCAGCTGCCGGGATTAAACAGTTGTAATCTGTAATCTGAGTGTGCAGCTAAAAAACATCTTTTGGACGCCTTCATTTAGCTGTATACAGGCAGCACAACAATGAAAATGCACAAGGCCGGTGGTAAGCGACAAGGAACTGCACGTGATGGTGGTGCAGGCAGAGGCCGAGGCCATGTGCAAGATCGAATTGCACCACAAAAAACGCCCACATCATCTCGCTCGACCTTCCTGTCCCAATTTCTAGGGGACCGCAGAAGTACACCACTATTAAACCAAGACCAGTATCAACAGGTTTTTAGTTGGATAGCGGATAATGCTTCCAGTCAGTTTGGCACCACCACAAATACCCTGTCTTCCACACGGTTAAGTGTCAGTAGCCATGAGACTGGACCGCACATTCCACACCCTGATACTCCTTCCTCCCACCGTGCCGAGTGCCCGGCCCCGGACATAACTGATTCCACACTTGGACACTCTGAAGAGCTGTTCACTTATCCATTCTTAGATTCTGGCCTCTCGCCAGCTCCAGTTGAAGTGGGTCAAGAGGAGATCATATGTACTGATGCCCAAATACTTGAGCAACAAAACAAAGTATTCACTGATCTTAGGGAGACCAGTTCAAGAAAACACTGCGGGCAGCCGGCTAAAGCGCTCAAAACAGTGAATTCCTAGGCCCATTGCCCCCTGGGAATTTAGAATATGCAAATAGAGTCTGTGGAGCCTCGTTTAGGAGTCTCAACACAGGACTAGCCAGATCTTCCTCTAGTGAAGGACCTAGCCATGATAACCACCATATTAAGTGGCCCTTTGAGTCAATATCCAGCTCTTTACAAGCTTAAAGATATGACAAGGGAATACCAAGGCCAGGTATCCATCCACAGACAGCTGTTTCGGGGTGTTGCCCCTCATCAGTGTGGAGTAGGATTCTGGCTAGGTGGGAGCAATGCCTAGTAGACCAACAAAACAAAGTATTCACTGATCTCAGGGAGACCAGTTCAAGAAAACACTGCGGGCAGCCGGCTAAAGCGCTCAACACAGTGAGTTCCTAGGCCCATTGCCCCCTGGGAATTTAGAATATGCAAATAGAGTCTGTGGAGCCTCGTTTAGGAGTCTCAACACAGGACTAGCCAGATCTTCCTCTAGTGAAGGACCTAGCCATGATAACCACCATACCAAATACTTGAGCAGACACAGTCTCACGAAGGCAATGGTGGGAATGTGTCTCAACAAGAGGTGGACAATGATGAGACACAATTGCCAGAAAGTCAGGAGGAGGACCAGGGTGCGGAAGTGTAAGATGATGTGGTGGATGATCCAGTAACTGACCCAACCTGGCAGGAGGACATAGAGAGCGAGGAAAGCAGTGCACAGGGGGAGTTAGGCTTAGCAGCGCAACAGGCTGGAAGAATCTGGGTGGTGTCCGCAGGCAAAAGGCAGGCAAACGTTCCCCGGAACAACAACACGACAGAAGTTGCCAGTACCACTGTTAGGTCTTCCCGAGTCTGGCTGTTTTTTTAAGGTGTCTGCACATAATTCCAAAAAGGCCATTTGCAACACCTGCCATGCCAGCATCAGCAGGGGTAGCAAAACTATCAGCCTGACCACCACCAGCATGATCAGGCACATGTCAGCAAAGCACCCGACTTTGTGGGATGTACACCAGAGTCCAGGAGTAGTGTCTGCAGGTGACACCGCTGCGTCTTCCACTGTTGTGCGTGCAAGACAATCCCCTGTCTATACTGCATGCAAAGATGCCTCCTGCCCTTCACCTGTAGTTACACAAGCAGAAATAGCACCATCATCAACCATGTCCTTGTCCCAGCATAGCATTAGGTTATCCATACACCAATCTTTGGAACGCAGGCGCAAATACGCTGCCAACGCCCCACATGCCACAGTTCTAAATGCACACATTTTGCGACTGCTTGCGCTGGAAATGTTGCCTTTTTGGCTGGTGGAGACGGAAGCATTCCGCAACCAGATGGCGGCAGCTGTCCCACGTTACTCAGTCCCAAGCCGCCACTATTTTTCTCAGGACCCAGTCTTGGGACGGAATACATCCTTCCGACACAAGGATTGCAAGCCCTAACTCAGTCAGGGTTTCACCCACAGTGTACAGCTCTGGAACGTCATGCTCCTCAGCCTCCTCCTCCTCCCCTTCACCCTCCACACCAGTCCCAAGCTGGAAGCACTGCAGCACTGCCTCGGCTAAGCGGCAACAGGCTGTGCTGAAACTAATATGCGTAGGTGACAAACTCCACAACGCTAAAGAGTTGTGGACAGCTCTGAAACGGCAGACAGATCACTGGCTCACACCACTGAACCTACAGCCAGGCATGGTCATGTGTGACAATGGATGGAACCTTGTGGTGGCTTTGTGGCGAGGCGAGCTGACACATATTCCATGCGTGGCCCATGTGCTCAACCTCATGGTTCAGCAGTTTCTTAAATCCTACCCAGAGCTGTCTGATCTGCTCGTCAAAGTACGCCGCCTGTGTGCCCATTTTAGAAAGTCACCTACTGTTTCTTCCGCCCTTGCCGGCTTTCAGTGGCATTTGCAGCTTCCGGCTCACAGACTGGTGTGTGAAGTCCCCACATGTTGGAATTCCATACTGCACATGTTAGTAAGGATTTGTGAGCAGAAGAGGGCAGTTATTGAGTACCAGCATCAAATAGGCCGTTGGTATACAGTTCAAACTCCACACATAAGACCTCAGGAGTGGACATGGATGTCCGACATATGTACAGTCCTCCAAAACTTTGAGGACTCCACCACGATGGTGAGCGGCGATGACGCCATCATTAGCGTCACCATCCCGCTTCTCTGTCTTCTAAAAAGCTCTCTGCTCAAAATCAAAGACGATGCATTGCACGCGGAGCACGATGAGTTGAAGCAAGAAACCGTACTGGGTGATTACACACAGCCCAGCCTCATCTCATCCCAATGTGCATTGGAGGACTATGACGAGGAGGATGAAGAAATAGAGCTACTTTCATGCGGAATTGGCGGTAATACATGCACAACCCAACCGTTAGACTGTCGGTTCAGCGTGGATGGCCAGAGGACAGGGGAGAGGAGGAGGAGGAGGATGATGAGGCCAGCATGGCCAGTCATACTGTTGGTGAGGACCATGAAGTCTTGCCTGTTAACAGTCTGGCGCACATGGCTGACTTTATGTTACGCTGCCTGTCTCGTGACCCTCGCGTTATCAACATCTTGGCGGACACTCATTACTGGTTGGTGACACTTTTATACCCACGCTACAAGGAGAACTTTATTTCTCTTATTCCCGAGGCGGAGAGGTCTATAAAAATGCTGCAGTACCAGACGTCCATAGTCGCGGAATTAGTCAAAAAATTCCCTTCTGAAAACGCTAGCGGCAGAGGTCACGATTCGGTGGACAACCAAGGCGTCCGGCTGAGAGAGGCAAAAGTCCAATCCAGCAGAGGTAGGGGAACACTCTCAAAGATCTGGGACACTAATCTCAGCACCTCCTGTAGCACAGGCCCTGAGGTGCGGGGTAGTCTCACAAGGACTACAAAGTTTACGAAGATGCTGAGGGAGTACCTTGCCGATCGTACTAAAGTGCTCCTAGACTCCTCTGTGCCTTATAATTATTGGGTATCCAAGCTGGACACGAGGAAGGAATTGCCTCTCTATGCCTTGGAAGTCCTGGCCTGCCCTGCCGCTAGCGTTTTGTCAGAGCGTGTTTTTAGTGCCGCAGGTGGAATCATTACTGATAAACGCACTTGTCTGTCAACTGAAAATGCTGACAGGCTGACTCTGATCAAGATGAACAAGGGTTGGATTGGGCCTGACTTCACCACACCACCACTAAATGATAGCGGAATTTAAATTTTGTGCGAGTAGATTGCCATGCACCTCCGCACACCCACACATCGGTACACACTTCATGTCTTTGGCTACTTGCTGTACTGCTCCTCCTCTTCTCCTCATCCGCCATCATCATATGATCAGTGCGACCGTAGTTCATGATGCCACGAAAACATAATTTTTTTACATCATATTTATGATGATGATGACCCTAACCGTTTAAAAGTTAAGCAGTAGTTTCATGTATACCCCCCAGGGGTAAATGTTTTAGTCCATGCTTACAGAATAGGTATTACAAGTACAGGAGACCCGCTCCTTTGTAATGGGAACAATATTTAGAGGCTCTCCTCCATATTTCTTTCCAGGGGCATTGAAGTGCATCCCAATTTTTGGCTGCCCTGCCTAGGGCAATACTACAAAAGAACCACTTCCTTAATATGGGCACATTATTTAAAGAGGCCCTCATGCACGCCTCTATCCAGGGGCATAAGAGTGCCACACTATTTTTGGCTTCCCTGCCTAGGGCAATCCTACAAAAGACCCACTTCCTTATAATGGGCACAATATTAAAAGAGGCCCTCATGCACGCCTCTATCCAGGGTCATTGGGGTGCCTCCTAACTTTTGGCTTCCCTGCCTAGGGCAATACTACAAAAAAAACCAATTCCTTATAATGGGCACAATATTAAAAGAGGCCCTCATACACGTCTCTATCCAGGGGCATGGAAGTGCCTCCCAACTTTTGGCAGCCCTAGCTAGGGCAATACTACAAAAGACCCACTTCCTTATAATGGGCACAATATTAAAAGAGGCCCTCATGAACGCCTCTATCCAGGGGCATCAGAGTGCCACACAATTTTTGTCAGCCCTGCCTAGGGCAATACTACAAAAGACCCACTTCCTTATAATGGGCACAATATTTAAAGAGGCCCTCATACACGTCTCTTTCCAGGGGCAATGGGGTGCCTCCCAATTTTTGGCTGCCCTGCCTAGGGCAATACTACAAGACCCACTTCCTTAAAATGGGCACATTATTTAAAGAGGCCTTCATGCACGTCTCTTTCCAGGGGCAATGTGGTGCCTCCCAATTTTTGGCTGCCCTGCCAAAGGGCAATACTACAAAAGACCCACTTCCTTAAAATGGGCACAATATTTAAAGAGGTTTTCATGTACGTCTCTCCCCAGGGGCATGGGAGTGCCACACAATTTAAAAAAAAAAAAAATCTTTCATGTAATCCAAAAAACTAACATACACCAACTCTGTCTCACAAGTGGGTATTAGCCCTTAATATTTTCTCCATGAAAATCCATTTTGGTTTCATTTTGTAACATTTTCTTGACAGTCTGTAAAAGTGGCGTAATAGTCTGACAACATTGTTCACAGCAGTGACCTTGGGGTCTGAAATGCTTACATGGGGTCTTCCCCATGTCATTTGAGCACTGTTCTGATACTTTTGTGACATTTTTAGGGTTTTAGCCATGCTGCCGGGGGTCATGCCAGAAAAATACTCTGGTCTCCCATAGGATAACATTGGGCTCAGTGCTCGGGCCGAGTACACGAGTATCTTGGGATGCTCGGCCCGAGCTTCGAGCACCCGAGCATTTTAGTACTCGCTGGGTCTATCTAGTGCATAGAGCCCTGCCACTCATTGTAGCCATTATGCTATTACATATACTTATAGTTTGTAGTATTGCAGCGGATTTTCACTTTATTGTTCATGATTTTTTCTTGCTAGCACCTATATTCAAGGTGCTGCCAGTCATTCCTCATTTATTAGTATGACTATTTATTACTTTGCTCCCTTCCGCCGCCCTGTAGCCATGTTTAGTGGCCATCTTATTATCGCCTGATCCAGGACAGCCCCTCAATGCCAGTTTTATTTGCATACAGAGGCATAAAAATCCACACATACAGCATTATACAGCTAGAGAGGCACATGGTTAGGACACGATAAGATGTCAAACACCTTGACATGGTTATCGTGCACTTTTGCAGCAGCTGTTGCTAAAGCTACATTTCCTCTAGTTCCCCGGATATCCGCTATTGCAGAGTGAACAGGAAACGCGGTTTGCAGCATTTTCCTGTGCGCTCTGCAATAGCACATTTCCGGGGATTCTCTGTGGAGCCACTGGCAGCAGTAAGCATCAAGTTACCAAAGGGATACATAGGCAGGCGGCACATAGCGTTACATGCTGTTAACGCTATGCGCTCTGCCTGCCAGGGACTACGTTTTTAATGGATTCAGCAGGCTCACGGTAGACGCAGGTCTGACCCTAGCCTAACGCTGTGTTCAGGCTGCCTATGTCACCAGTCTCCCAGCGCAGCTGGCCACTTGACACAGAAGGACAGGATATTCACTTTTTCAGAGTACACACGGAAACGTTGCAAACCGTGTTTCCCTGTGTGCTCAGTAAAAGAATATATCTGGTCTTTCTGTGTCAAGCGGCTGGCTGCGCTGGGAGACTGGTGACCATAGGGATACATAGGCAGCCTGAACACAGCGTTAGAATTCTGCAGCCTGAGCTAAGTTTTAGATGGATTCGTCAGCCAAAAGGATGACGCCAGTCTGACCCTAGCCTAACACTGCATTAACGGTGTCAATGCAATCCTATGGCAGACGGACCCAGAGCGCATTGCAAACGCCAGCTTCACACTGCCAGAGTTTCAAATCTCTCGCTTTTTCCGAGCGCATCAAATGACTTGGGAGCCAGCGTTCTTTGATGTGCTTGGAAAAAGCGTGAGATTTGAAACTCCAAGAAAAAGACCAGAGAGAGATCGGGCTTTAGTGATCCGTGCTGCCGTCCCACCGTACCTGAATAAATGCCAGGGAAGCCAAGAGTATGCAAGCTGCTTCTTTATTCCATTAGTATTTCCATCCTTTTGTCTCCCCCTTTTTTCTTTGTATAGATTTGAAACTCCGGCAGTGTGAAGCCGGCATTTGCAATGCGCTCGGGTTCCGTTTGCCATAGGATTACATTGACAGCGTTAACGCTGTGTTACCTTTCCGGTAACACTGCGTTAATGCTGACAAATTCTAAGTTTTACACAGAACCTGCTGAATGTAATTCATAACGCTGGTCTGACCGTAGCCTAATAGGTGTGTTGGAAAGGGGAAGATGCTTGGTGTCCATGGGGTAGGTGCTAACGTTACTGAAAGCTCTGCGTAACAAACACCAGCTTGTCCTAGCCAAAGAAAAATGTCAACTTCTGTTAGTGGGTGATGTACTAACACTTTCTTAGGCAGCAGCACATCACTGCAACTTGTAGATGAAACCCAGAAAGAGCAGGTGCTACTGTACCAATATAAAATAGGAAGGGGGAACAAGAGGCGCAATAGTGCCCTATCACTCAGACACTAAGAGATGAGAGGTATATTGTCAAAACCACTCACCTATTCCAGTTGTGATGACCCACAACTGGCTTGAAGGCATATAATCAATACCGGCTGCTGCAGGACCTCCACCAACCACTCGCACGTGGGAAGACTTTCAGGAAGCTGGGAAAAGGTGTGTGACAGTCCGCGCCACCGGGTACCAAAGAAATCACCTGGGATGCAGGAAGTTATTTCAAGCTTTGTCTTTATTCTCCAACATGTTTCAGTGCTCCACCTGGCGCCTTCTTCAGGGAAAAGCCCTGAGGAAGGCGCCAGGTGGAGCGCTGAAACATGTTGGAGAATAAAGACAAAGCTTGAAATAACTTCCTGCATCCCAGGTGATTTCTTTGGTACCCGGTGGCGCGGACTGTCACACACATTTTCCCAGCTTCCAGGTGCTACTGTGGATGTCAAGGGCTGCATCAAGTGGCCTCTCCTTCACCTCAACATCAACATTGCACACAGTCCAGTCCTCAGAGGTGTCACCCCAATCACTCTTGTTTCCCACATGTCCCAACTCTCCAGCCGCCCTACTGACACTGGGGCACCAAAGATAGCCATATCTGCAGTCAAGAGGAGGAAATGATCTGCAATGATGCCCAAAACTTTTGTGAGTTGGATCAAGGGCAAGATAAAGTAGGGTCCGAGCATAATATCTAGATACTTGTCACCAGACTTTAACCTCTGGTGGTTGAGATAATGATGGTGATGATGATTAGACTCAGATACCTGAGTTGAACACATACTTTACGGTGCGCTCAGTGTGGGAAGAGAGTCACTCTGAGGGCGTGGAGTGTAAGAACACAGAGGGTGATGATAAGGTTCTAGATACCACTTACTGACAACCCACAGGCAGGCAGTTGAGGAGATCAGCAGAGGAGGTGGAGGAAGCTGATGAGGTTAGAGTGCAATTTCCTGGACAAAGAGGGAGTGATGCAACTACAGTCATGGCCAAACGTTGTGAGAATGACACCAAAATTATATTTTCACATGATCTGCTGCCCTCTGTTTTTTATTTGTGTTTGTCTGATGTTTATATCACATACAGAAATATAATTGCAATCATATTATGAGTACCAAAAGGTTATATTGGCAGTTAGAATGAGTTAATGCAGCAAGTCAATATTTGCAGTGTTGACCCTTCTTCTTCAGGACCTCTGCAATTCTCCCTGGCATGCTCTCAATTAACTTCTGGACCAAATCCCGACTGATAGCAGTCCATTCTTGCATAATCAATGCTTGCATTTTGCCAGAATTTGTTGATTTTTGTTTGTACACTCGTCTCTTGATGATTGACCACAAGTTCTCAATGGGATTAAGATCTGGGGATTTTCCAGGCCATGGACCCAAAATCTCTATATTTTGTTCCCCGAGCCATTTAGTTATCACCTTTGCTTTATGGCAAGGTGCTCCATCATGCTGGAAAAGGCATTGTTGGGCGCCAAACTGCTCTTGGACGGTTGGGAGAAGTTGCTCTTGGAGGACATTCTTGTACCATTCTTTATTCAAGGCTGTGTTTTTAGGCAAGACTGTGAGTGAGCCGATTCCCTTGGCTGAGAAGCAACTCCACACATGAATGGTTTCAGGATGCTTTACAGTTGGCATGAGACAAGACTGGTGGTAGCGCTCACCTCCTCTTCTCCGAATAAGCTGTTTGCCAGATGTCCTAAATAGTGATGAGCGAGCATGCTCGCCACTACTCGGTACTCGCACGAGTATCACTGTACTCGGGCTACTCGGCGAGCACTGAGTAATCTCGCGATACTCGTGCTGTGCTCGTGGTCGTCATCTCTGCATGTTGGCGCTCTTTTGAGAGCCAGCCCACGTGCAGGGATTGGCTGGCAGACCACTGCAATGCCACAGCCCTGTTAGTTGTGGCATTGCAGTGATTGGCTGGCCTGCACAGCGTGACCGAGCCTTTATAAGACCCGGCCGCGCTGTGCTCTGCACACAGGCATCCAGACAGTGAGTGTAGGGAGAGTGTCTGCTGCTGCTTAGGGACAGATTTGCGGCCCTCATAGGTAGATCCGGAGCAGGGCTGCAAACTGCTGCTGAGCTGACCACAACAGTCCTTCTCAGGACTAATCTAGGAGGATATAGGCAGGGTGATCCAGATCGGCGTCCAAGCTTTTCTGTGACCATTACAGTCACCAGACTGTTGTACTTACTAGCTTGATCCAGGCTAGGACTTAGGGACTAAAATCCTCATCTCCTGTGACCATTACAGTCACCAGACTGGTGTACGAACTACCTTGATACAGGTTAGGGACTAAAATCCTCATCTCCTGTGACCATTACAGTCACCAGACTGGTGTACGTACTACCTTGATACAGGTTAGGGACTAAAATCCTAATCTCCTGTGACCATTACAGTCCCCAGACTGATGCACGTACTACCTTGATACAGGTTAGGGACTAAAATCCTAATCTCCTGTGACCATTACAGTCACCAGACTGGTGTAATTACTACCTTGATACAGGTTAGGGACTAAAATCCTAATCTCCTGTGACCATTACATTCACCAGACTGGTGTACGTACTACCTTGATACAGGTTAGGGACAAAAATCCTCATCTCCTGTGACCATTACAGTCACCAGACTGGTGTACGTACTACCTTGACACAGGTTAGGGACTAAAATCCTCATCTCCTGTGACCATTACAGTCACCAGACTGGTGTACGTACTACCTTGATACAGGTTAGGGACAAAAAAATCCTAATCTCCTGTGACCATTACAGTCACCAGACTGGTGTAATTACTACCTTGATACAGGTTAGGGCCTAAAATCCTCATCTCCTGTGACCATTACAGTCACCAGACTGGTGTACGTACTACCTTGATACAGGTTAGGGACTAAAATCCTCATCTCCTGTGACCATTACAGTCACCAGACTGGTGTACGTACTACCTTGATACAGGTTAGGAACTAAAATCCTCATCTCCTGTGACCATTACAGTCACCAGACTGGTGAAATTACTACCTTGATACAGGTTAGGGACAAAAAAATCCTAATCTCCTGTGACCATTACAGTCACCAGACTGGTGTACGTACTACCTTGATACAGGTTAGGGCCTAAAATCCTAATCTCCTGTGACCATTACAGTCACCAGACTGGTGTAATTACTACTTTGATACAGGTTAGGGCCTAAAATCCTAATCTCCTGTGACCATTACAGTCACCAGACTGTTGTAATTACTACCTTGATACAGGTTAGGGCCTAAAATCCTAATCTCCTGTGACCATTACAGTCACCAGACTGGTGTAATTACTACCTTGATACAGGTTAGGGCCTAAAATCCTAATCTCCTGTGACCTCTACAGTCACCAGACAGTTGTCGCTGTATACAGGCAAAATGCGCAAGGGCGTTGGCAAGGAACAAGGAAGTGGACGTGATGGTGGTGCAGGCAGAGGCCGAGGTCGTGTGCAAGCACTAATTTCGCAACAACAAAGGGCCACATCTCCTCGCTCGCACGTCCTGTCCCAAATTCTTGGGGCCCGCAGCAGTACACCGCTGTTGAACCAAGACCAGTGTCAACAGGTTGTTACTTGGATAGCGGATAATGCTTCAAGTCAGATGGGCACCTCCACAAACACCCTGTCTTCCACACGGTCAAGTGTCAGTAGCCGTGATTCTGCACCGCACATTTCCCAACCTGATCCTCCTTCCTACCACCAGGCCGAGTACACGTCCACGGACATTACTGATCCCACACTAGGACACTCGGAAGCGCTGTTCACGTATCCATTCGCAGAATCTGGCCTGTCGCCACCTCCTCTTGAAGTGGGTGATGAGGAGATGGTATGTACAGATGCCCAAATATTTGAGCAGCCACGTTCTCACGAACGGAACGTTGGCAAAGTGTCTCAACAAGGGGTGGACGATGATGAGACACAATTGCCAGGAAGTCAGGAGGGTGCGGAAGAGGAAGACGACGTGGTGGATGATCCAGTAGCTGACCCAACATGGCAGGAGGATATGCAGAGCGAGGCCAGCAGTGCACAGGGGGAGGGAGGCGTAGCATCCCAACAGGCAGTACGAAGCAGGGTCGTGTCCGCCTGTGCAAATGTTCGGTCTTCCCAAGTCTGGGAGTTTTTTAAGTTGGCTCCAGAAGACTCTAAAAAGGCCATTTGCCACACCTCAAATGCCAGTATCAGCAGGGGTACGAAAACTAGCAGCCTGACCACCACCAGCATGATCAGGCACATGTCAGCCAAGCACCCGACTTTGTGGGAAGTACAACAGAGTCGAGGAGCGGTGCTTGCTGATGTCACTGCTACGTCTTCGCCTGTTGTGTGTGCGAGCCAATCCCCTGTCCATGCTGGCCGCGAACAAGCCTCCGGCCCTGCACCTGAGATTGCCCACGCACAAATTACACCACCATCAAGCACGTCCTTGTCCCAGCGAAGCGTTCAATTATCCATTCAGCAAACATTTGAACGCAGGTGCAAATACGCTGCCAACGCCCCACATGCCACAGTCCTGAATGATCACATTTCGCGACTCATAGCGCTAGAAATGTTGCCTTTTCGGCTGGTGGAGATGGAAGCATTCCGCGACCTGATGGCGGCTGCTGTCCCACGTTACTCGGTCCCCAGCCGCCACTATTTCTCCAGATGTGCCGTCCCCGCATTGCATAACCACGTGTCCAACAGCATCACACGTGCCCTGAACAACGCTGTTTCAGCCAAAGTCCACCTAACCACAGACACGTGGACAAGTGCTTGTGGGCAAGGCCGCTACATCTCCTTGACGGCACACTGGATTAATATTGTGGAGGCTGGGTCCCAGTCTGAGCGAGGGACGGAACACGTCCTTCCCACACCAAGGATAGCAGGCCCTACCTCTGTCAGGGTTTCACCAACACTCTACAGCTCCGGAATGTCATGCTCCTCAGCCTCCTCCTCCTGCGCATCCTCATCCACTGTACCCTCCACACCAGTCCCAAGCTGGAAGCACTGCAGCACTGCCTCTGCAAAGCGGCAACAGGCTGTGCTGAAGCTAGTCTGCATAGGTGACAAACCCCACAATGCAGAAGAGGTATGGACAGCTCTGAAACAGCAGGCAGATCACTGGCTCACACCTCTGAACCTAAAGCCAGGAAAGGTCGTGTGTGACAATGGCCAGAACCTGGTGGCAGCTTTGAGGCAAGGCCAGCTGATGCATGTTCCATGCGTGGCCCATGTGCTCAACCTGGTGGTTCAGAGCAGGGGCTGGCTGGAGCCTCCATCCCTGGGTGGCAGATTTGCCCTGCCGGCCCTGACCTGAGAAGCGGGGGGGGGGGGGTGCTGTCAGGTCTGACCTGAGAACCGGGGGGGGGGGGGGGTGCTGTCAGGCCTGACCTGAGGAGCGGGGGGGGGGTGCTATCGGCCCTTACCTGATCAGAGACTCCCGCAACTCCCGCGGCCGGGCCGTCTCGCGTCATGTGCCGGCCGCAAAGCGACGCCCGCGGCCGGCCCGTTTCTGTAGGGGGCGGCCCTAGAAGTGGACTATACCACCAGCCCAGGGGGCACTTGCCCCCCTGCCACCTGGGCCAGCCCGCCCCTGGTTCAGAGGTTTGTAAAGTCATACCCAGAGGTGTCTGAACTGCTGGTAAAAGTTCGCCGTCTGTCTGCACATTTTCGCAAGTCACCTGCGGCTTCAGCCGGCTTTGCCGGCTTTCAGCGCCGTTTGCGTCTTCCGGCCCACAGACTGGTGTGTGATGTCCCCACGCGTTGGAATTCAACTCTGCACATGTTGGTCAGGATATGTGAGCAGAAGAGGGCAGTTGTGGACTACCTGCATCACCTAAGCCGTCGGGAAATGGGTCAAACTCCACACATAACACCTGAGGAGTGGAGATGGATGTCAGACCTATGTACCATCCTCCAAAACTTTGAGGACTCCACCAAGATGGTGAGCGGCGATGACGCCATTATTAGCGTCACCATACCACTACTCTGCCTTCTAAAACGGTCTCTGCTGAAAATAAAAGAGGATGCATTGCAGGCCGAGCGCGATGACTTGGAGCAAGAAACAGTAGTGGGTGTGGGTGAAAACACACAGCCTAGCCTCATCTCATCACAATGTGCAGTGGAGGACTATGACGAGGAGGAGGAGGATGAAGACATGGAGCAACTCTCTGGCCAAATTGAGGATATGACATGCACACCACTCATACCCTCGATTCAGTTTGGCTGGCCAGAGGACAGGGGAGATGAGGAGGAGGAGGACAGCATGTTCAGTCATCGTGTTGGTCTGGATACTGAAGTGATGGCTGTTAAAGTGATCCTAAACCCAGAAACTGACCCCCCCTTATCTTTAGACCTGTCCCTGCACCCCCTCTCATCATTTCTAGCCATCCCTTTTGCATAAAAAAATCGCTTTTGTAAAGTAAGAGAAAAGGATATAATAGTTTGACCTGTGTGAGTTCTCCGTTTCTGTTGGAAGCCGCAAATGCCCCGCCTGTCTGCTGGTGCCTGGTAATTATTCACGCTCTTCTCTGCTTGCTGCCTTTGTGAGTGTGTGGCCGCGTCATGAAAGGGGGCGGGGCTCCGGCATGACGCGATTTATGCAAAAGGGATGGCTAGAAATGATGAGAGGGGGTGCAGGGACAGGTCTAAAGATAAGGGGGGTCAGTTTGTGGGTTTAGGATCACTTTAAGAGTCTGGCGCACATGGCTGACTTTATGGTAAGCTGCCTGGCTCGTGACCCTCGCGTTCAGAACATCTTGGCCGACAATCAGTACTGGTTGGCAACACTGTTAGACCCACGCTACAAGGAGAACTTTATGTCTCTCATTCCTGAGGCGGAGAGGTCAGCCAAAATGCAGCAGTTCCACAGGGCCATAGTCACGGAAGTAGGCAAATCATTCCCCTTACAAAACGCTAGCGGCATAGGTCAGGATTCGGTGGACAACCAAGGCGTACGGCCGAGAGGGGCACAAGTCCAATCCGCCAGAGGTAGGGGAACAGTCTTTACGATGTGGGACAGTTTTCTCAGCCCCTCACGTACCACAGCCCCTGAGGTGCGGGGTAGTGCCACCAGAAATGCTAAGTTTGGGCAGATGCTGAAGGAGTACATTGCAGATCGAACAACTGTACTGCGAGATTCCTCTGTGCCTTTCAATTATTGGGTCTCCAAGCTGGACACGTGGCATGAATTGGCTCTCTACGCCTTGGAAGTCCTGGCCTGCTCTGCCGCTAGCGTTTTATCAGAGCGTGTTTTCAGTGCTGCAGGTGGAATCATTATTGATAAACGCACCCGCCTGTCAACTGAAAATGCTGACAGGCTGACTCTGATCAAGATGAACAAGGGTTGGATTGGGCCAGACTTCACCACACCACACACAAATGACAGCGGAATTTAAATTTTGTTCTGGGAATTTGCCATGTACCTCCACTCACCCATGGGTACACACTTCTGGACTTTGGCTAATCGCTGGACTGCTCCTCCTTCTCCTCATGTGCCACCATGATGACCGTTACAATAGTTAGGCTGTTGTTTGAGGTATACCCGCAGTGGTAAATTTTTTCGCCCATTCTTTTAGAATGGGCATTACTACGACAGGTAGGCACTGAAACGCGTAGGAGGAGAATAAAGAAGGCTTGGATCAAAACTTCGTCTTGGGTCTTCCTTGATGTTTCTGGCAGCGCGGACCGTAGTACACCTTTCTTCCCTGATATTCCCATTCTTTTAGAATGGGCATTACAACGACAGGAGACCCGCTCCTTTTGAATGGTAAAAATGTTTTGAGGCCCTCCTGCACGTCTCTATCCAGGGACAATGTGGAGCCTCCCAATTTTTGGCTGCCCTGCCAAAGGGCTAGACTACAATACACCCACTTCATGTTTACAGGCCCTTCTGCACGTCTCTATCCAGGGACAATGTGGAGCCTCCCAATTTTTGGCTGCCCTGCCAAAGGGCTATACTACAATACACCCACTTGAGGTTTACAGGCCTTACTGCATGTCTGTATGCATGGCTCATTGTTGAACCTCCCAATTTTTGGCTGCCCTGCCAAAGGGCTATACTACAATACACCCACTTGAGGTTTACAGACCCTACTGTATGTCTGTATGCATGGCTCATTGTTGAACCTCTCAATTTTTGGCTGCCCTGCCAAAGGCCTATACTACAATACACCCACTTGAGGGTTACAGGCCCTAATACATGTCTGTATGCATGGGTCATTGTTGAACCTCCCAATTTTTGGCTGCCCTGCCAAAGGGCTATACTACAATACACCCACTTGAGGTTTACAAGCCCTACTGTATGTCTGTATGCATGGGTCATTGTTGAACCTCCCAATTTTTGGCTGCCCTGCCAAAGGACTATACTACAATACACCCACTTGAGGTTTACAGGCCCTACTGTATGTCTGTATGCATGGGTCATTGTTGAACCTCCCAATTTTTGGCTGCCCTGCCAAAGGCCTATACTACAATGCACCCACTTGAGGGTTACAGGCCCTACTACATGTCTGTATGCATGGGTCATTGTTGAACCTCCCAATTTTTGGCTGCCCTGCCAAAGGGCTATACTACAATACACCCACTTGAGGTTTACAGGCCCTACTGTATGTGTGTATGCATGGGTCATTGTTGAACATCCCAATTTTTGGCTGCCCTGCCAAAGGCCTATACTACAATACACCCACTTGAGGGTTACAGACCCTACTACATGTCTGTATGCATGGGTCATTGTTGAACCTCCCAATTTTTGGCTGCCCTGCCAAAGGCCTATACTACAATACACCCACTTGAGGTTTACAGGCCCTACTGTATGTCTGTATGCATGGGTCATTGTTGAACCTCCCAATTTTTGGCTGCCCTGCCAAAGGCCTATACTACAATGCACCCACCTGAGGGTTACAGGCCCTACTGCATGTCTGTATGCATGGGTCATTGTTGAACCTCCCAATTCTTGGCTGCCCTGCCAAAGGGCTATACTACAATACACCCACTTGAGGTTTACAGGCCCTACTGTATGTCTGTATGCATGGGTCATTGTTGAACCTCCCAATTTTTGGCTGCCCTGGCCAAAGGGCTAACAAATAGAAAACAAGCGGTGTCAGAGGTTTGGAGCGCTAAAGAAACCACGGGTTGGTGATTAAATTACCGATAATTTATTGCACGAACAGCAGGGGTCCAGTATGCCACAATGCGTTTCGACGCACAGATGCGTCTTTCTCAAGTGGATAGGCCATTTTTGTGTAGTGCAATGATGGCTGAGCGTGTTTCTTTAGAGATAATCATGGTCAACTGAAGAGAAACAATGATATCAAGCACGAGCCTCCTTTTAAAGTGTCCAGTGGTGTCATTCTTACTTAATCATGACTGATTGTTCGCCAGCCCTGTCCTCATCAACACCCACAACTGTGTTAATGGAACAATCACTAAAACGATGTTAGCTGCTCCTTTTAAGGCAGGACTGCAATGATGTTGAAATGTGTTTTGGGGGTTAAAGTTCATTTTCTAGGCAAATATTGACTTAGCAAGTAATTGCTGTTAAGCTGATCACTCTTTATGACATTCTGGAGTATATGCAAATTGCCATTAGAAAAACTGAAGCAGTAGAATTTGTTAAAATTAATATTTGTATCATTCTCAAAACTTTTGGCCATGACTGTACACCAAGAACTGCATCCTGAGCCACAACTCTGCCTCTGGGCAGCAGCAGTAGAAGCTCTACAGTTTGCATGGGTGCCAAGCCTTGCCTAGCCTGGGTCTTTTTTCAGATTGCGAAGGATGGGCAAACTCATGTTATCTGCAAAATTTGTAACAAAAATCTGAGGACAAAAAAGTCGATAATTTGACTAATTCATGCGTGAACCATCACATGGAAATGCAGCACATCACTGTGCAACAATGTCGCATAGCAGGTCTGACAAACGACCAAACGCCCCATCAAGCGCATCTACTGCTTGTTCCTCCTCCGTCAGTGTTCCACCTATTTACCGGAAACGGGCAGTGTGATTGACACCCCATCAGCTGTTTTGGAAGTGGACATGCCTACTTTTGTTGACCATTATCAGAAATCAAGGGCAGCACATCTTTCTGAAGCCAACATAACACCTCCGCCTGCACCTCCCTCAGAGTCCATCAGTTTGTCGTGTACCTACTCCACCCCATTTAAACACAGCAGCAAGCCCTTAGTCCTGCAGATGTCATCAAGCCCTGCAATTTGTAGGCCACTATCCCAGCATAAATGTGCTGCTGCAGAAGGTACAGTTGCTAATAAGAGATGAGCCGACACAATAGAATTGAACTTTACATATGTTGCAGTGGCTGTGGCAGCAGCAACGAGCTTTGGTGTAGTATGTCATGACAAATAGCTTGGACCAACACGATCAGAAGGTGGGGCAAATCATGCTGGCAAAGTGGGCACAGATAAAGGACCTCTGCACACTTCTGCACAATTTTGAAATGGCTACTAAAATGATTAGCACTGATGTTACCATTATCAGCATGATTATTCTGGTCATCTACATGTTGGAGCACACTTTAACCAATATGCGGAGTGAGGTGGTGGTCTAAGAGGAAAAAGTAGAGGAGGAGGATGTGGAGGGATAATAAGATCTGAAAGGTATGGGAAGGTGGAATAGAGTCATCAAAGGCTCATGGTAGCAGCCAAACTGTTGATGAAGGTGAAGGAGACGAGGAAGAAATAAAGGAAGAAAAGGCAATGGGCACAGAAGAGTTGGTAAATTGATCACCTATCTGTTGTGTGAGGTTGCGGGGAGAGAGTGAAGAAAGCAGGAGTGTTACCACTCAACACAACAAGGACTTGGGCCTCGTGGGTGCGCAAAACATAAGTACCTTCTTGTTGCACTATCTGCAACATCATCCCTGAATTATTAGGAATCGAAGTAATGTCGACTACAGGGTTGCCACACTGTTAGATCCCAGTACAAGAGTAAATTTAGTCAAACGCTTCCTGCCCTTGAAAGGAATGCACACATGCAGGAGTATCAAAAGAAGTTTTAAGAGAATCTTAGTACTGCTTTTCCTCCAAAACACCAGTGGCAGACACTGCATATCACATTTCTATACTTCCATCTCAGGGACCGTCGAGTCATCATCACAGAAATGTTAGCACCAGGCGTGTATCTTAAGGTGACCCGGAGGTCAGTGGGTGCTCTCGTCCGCTGGCCCAGCCGCCTTTAGCAAGGCAATGTGGACCAGGGCTCACCACAAACTGAATTCCCGAGGTCCTTTAACCGTGGGCGGAACACTACTCAGACAACACAGGGTGACGGAACCACAATAGGAAGACTTTATTGGATCCCCAACAGTTAACAGCATATAACACATAAACAGCAAAACACAACAATGTAACAGGCAACAGAGTCTCACCCTTCCACTAGCACACCAGGGAATATAGCACAGCACAGTCTGTAGCCAGGTGACTGGATCGTCCCAACCTGGGTTGCTTCTTTATGCAGTCTTTGTCATCACAGCCGAATCCGATAATTCGATGCTGAAGTCCTTGTAGTTTTATAATCCAGGTTCTGATCCCCTTGGTCGGCACTGAAATGCCTAGGTCTGGGGTGATGGCTGGCCAATCGGATCTGAAGATCCTAGATTGGATACAGGCAGCTAATCTTCAATCACCCTGGTTAATGCACAGGTCTCCTTATATATCTGAGCCCTCATTGCAGGATATTGGGGACGTCACAATTGGTGGAATAAGACTGTCTTTTCATTGACCCGACCTCAAGCCTCATATAACCATATTTGGTCTTATTGCAGTCCAGGCAAGGGAGAGCCAAAACTGATTGATATAGCACCTAGCACGATACAAATGGAATGTTAGTAGGATTAAGTCCTGTCAAGGGAGAGCCACATACAGATGGTTTTCCTAGCATCTAGCAGGATACATTTACATAGAGTCAACAATCCACATTGTAATTACAATGGCATTCTAACAGGATTAAGTCATTCTGACCTTCAAGAGGAGAGATAATTGCATTACGTACGTCAACAAATTCAAACATCTTCAAGACTAGGAAGAATGGGTATACAAAATACTGTCTGGCTGGAGGTTAAGGACTTAACCCATGAAAGTTTGCAACAAGTTCCATATTGTCTGGGTTACATAAGAAATCATCATATGTTCTACATTGAAGGAGTCCATTTCGTCACATACCTCCCCCTTCTTATGTAACCAGACAGAGTAGTGAGCTGTGATTAGTCTCGTATCATCCTTCTACTCTTGACGGCATTGTCTTTTTTAATGGTGAAGTCAGCAATCGAGGCTTCCATCTATATACCTCCCTCAGATTACCTCCCCCAGGATGGGCAGACATATTGTGGACAAGCACTAAAATGGGATTCAGGAGTTGGGCTCCCATAAACTTCTTGCTATTAATTCCCCCCCAGTCCATGGCCACAGTCTGACTAGGTGTACTCACTGTTAATGGCTCAGAGGAGAATGATGGGGGCTGGGAACATGGATTATCCTCTGAAGTTGTGGTAGCAAGATCCACATCAGGGTGCTGCTTGGCTTCCTGGATGTGGATGATGGCTGTGACAAACTGGCTGGATAGTCCCTGTCCTGGGTCAGCACGCAAAACAACAGATATGGGGGGCCATCCATGAGCCCCACTTCAACCTCCTCCTGGTTAGCCCCTAAAACAACAGGTGTGGGAAGGCTGATCACAAGTCCCACATCAACCTCTTCATTTTTAGTCTCCAAAGCAACAGGGATAGGGATGTTGTCCATAAACTCCAACTTGTTCTCTCCCTGCACAGGCACAGTGTTGACAGGATCAGTTTCCTGCAGTCCCAGGGCTTGGAACTGGTGTCTTTCCAGATTGTGACTGGATCCATGATGTGGCACACAGTTTAATTCCTTTAGGTTAATCTCGGTGGGGTCCCCAGCATTCTCGGCATCCTTTTGGGCATGCCACTGGACCAATTTCTGGATCAAATCCGACCGTGTGTCAGTGTTCCTGAATTCGATCTCTCGGAACTAACATGCCATCTGTAGTTGCAGTTTCTTATAGCAGCTGTACTTCCACTCCAGTCCTCGTCCCATGGCTGAGCTGGTGGGGTTGGACATGGCAATGTCCGAAACCTAAATGCCTGACCTATGGCCTGCTGGGTATGCTTATATGTCTCTCTGGTTGTTGACCCCCTGGACGGTGTCCACGAACACCAGTCCCCTGGATAAACCAGGCTGAGTAGTATCCCACCGCTGCCACCAATTGTGGAGACCCTGGGGTCAGTGGGTGCTCTCGTCCGCTGGCCAGCTGCCTTTAGCAAGGTAATATGGACCAGGGCTCACCCCCAAACTGAACACCCGAGCTCCTTAATCGTGGGCGGAACACTACTCAGACAACACAGGGTGAGGGAACCACAATAGTAAGACTTTATTGGATCCCCAACAGTTAGCATATAACACATAACCAGCAAAACACAACAATGTAGCAGGCAACAGAGTCTCACCCTTCCGCTGGCTCACCAGGGATTAGAATATAGCACAGCAAAGTCTGTAGCCAGGTGACTGGATCGTCCCAACCTGGGTTGCTTCCTTATGCAGTCTTTGTCATCACAGCCGAATCCGATAATTCAATGCTGAAGTCCTTGTGATTTTATAATCCAGGTTCTGATCCCCTTGGTCGGCACCAAAATGCCTAGGCCTGGGGTGATGGCTGACCAATCGAATCCGAAGATCCTATATTAGCTGCCTGAGTCCAATCTTCAATCACCCTGGTTAATGCACAGGTCTTCTTATATACCTGAGCCCTCATTGCAGGATATTGGGGACGTCACGATTGGTGGAATAAGACTGTCTTTTCATTGGCCCGACCTCAAACCTCATATAACTATTTTTAGTCGTATTGCAGTCCAGGCAAGGGAGAGCCAATAATGATTGATATAGCACCTAACACGATACAATGGAATGTTAGTAGGATTAAGTCCTGTCAAGGGAGAGCCAAATACAGATGGTTTTCCTAGCATCTAGCAGGATACATTTACATAGAGTCAACAATCCACATTGTAATTACAATGGCATTCTAACAGGATTAAGTCCTTCTGACCTTCTAGAGGAGAGATAATTGCATTACATACGCCAACATCATCAAACATCTTCAAGACTCTAGGAAGAATGGGTATACAAAATACAAAATACTGTCTGGCTGGAGGTTAAGGACTTAACCCATGAAAGTTTGCAACAAAATACCATATTGTCTGGGTTACATAAGAAATCATCATATGTTCTACATTGAAGGAGTCCATTTCGTCACATATCTGTTACAAGCAATTTCTGGGAGTCATTTGACCTTTTTTTAGACCATCATTTGCAATGCGAGAGGAGAGGATAAGTCTGACACATAGTGCAGGAGTATCTACCGCTCAATATGTATGTTATAAGTGTGGACCTGGACCCCTTGTTCATCTTGGGCTTCAAAACTGGAAAAGTTTCCAGAGCTCACCAGTCATGCCTTGGACATTTTGTTGTGCCTGGCAGCCAACGTTCTCTCAGTACATGTCTTCAGTGCTGCTGGTGGTGTCCTGATGGATAAGTGCATCAGGATGTCCAATGACAGTGTAGACCACCTATTTTTTATCAAGATGAACAAATCATGGATTTCCAATTACTTTTCCACGCCAGTAGCAGACTGGGGAGACTAGATGCTGGTATACTTTTCAGTGTGCTGCATCCATCTCATCATTATAATATTTCAACTCTGGAGCAATTGATGTAACTTTGCTGTGGTCTGACCCTAATTTTTCTAAAAGTGGAGATTCTTTTTTGGAGTCTCCTTGCAGAGTAGTGCATGATTTGGGCACGGCTCTCTGAGCACAATACCTACTCCTGACACTCCTGCACTTCTTCCTGAATAATCATCCTTGAGCTACTGGTCCCAGGCCTCATGCCTTGCTGCCATTGTGGCCCAATTCAAAATCTGGAGTTAAATTGCTGGAGGGAAAAAGTTGCACAATCGTGTTTTTTCCTTGAGATAATAGTGTAGGAGATATAATGTACAGGCTCACCTGTACGAGTTGTGATTAGGGATGGGTGAACAGCCTTTTTTTTCCTGTGTTCGGGGATGCACACCAAAGGACTGATATGGTTAATGTCATGTGTAATTGGTATACCTGGTGGGTCTGCATTATCTCTCCCAGGTGTGCCGCATCGCTGCAATGGGCTTCCGGGTTCAATATTCATGTGACCAGCTACCAATACTCAATCACATTCAGCGGTATGCTAAGGGGCGGGCCGGAAGTGACGCAGCAACGCGTCACACCAGGAAGAGAAATTTTTGTGGTTTGATGCATCGCTGCGTCACCTCCGGCCTGCCCCTTAGCATACCGCTGAATGTGTTTGGCTATTGCAGTCAGTCACATGAACATTGAACCTGGCACGGCAATGCGGCACACCTGGCGGAGATAATACAGACCCACTAGATATATGAATTGCACATGACATTAACCATATCAGTCCTTTAGTGCAGCCTCCCCTAACCCGAACACGGGGGGAAAAAAAGGCTGTTTGCCCATCCCTAGTTGTGATCTGTCACAACTACAGTTCTTGTATGCGACATCCAAGATATCAATAGTTTTTGGTATGCAGCAGTCTTCCCAAATGTAGTTATCCAAGGAAAGTAGAAAAAAAAGGGGACTACTGACCACGCTCACACTCCAATAATCTTTGGGTCCAAGTTATTCAAAATTAATATGGTGGGTTATTTAATGCATTTCAGGGTTTTAAAGCCCCTTCATCAGGAATACCACACATAACATATATCCTTTTATTATTATTATTATTATTATTATTATTAATTTATATAGCGCCATTGGTTTCATGGCGCTTTACATGTGTAAGGGCAGAACAAGGACGAGAACATAAATAATGACGAATAAATCATACAGGTACGTTAGGACAGAGATCCTGTCCACAAGGGCTCATAGGCTATAGGGGATGGGTGGGAGACAGTAGGAGGTGGAGAGGTGAGATGGTGCAGCGGATAAGGTCTCAGTGTGGGTTATAGGCTTGCAGGAAGAGGTGGGTCTTCAGATTTTTCTTGAAGGTTCCCAGAGTAGGGGAGTGTCTGATGTGGTGTGGAAGAGTTCCAGAGTATGGCGGATGCACGAGAGAAGACTTGAATGCAGTTGTGGGAGGTGGAGAAGCGGGGGAAAAGAGATTGAGTTCTTGAGAGAAGCGCAGATTGCATGAGAGGTGGTATCAGGAGACCAAGTCGGAGATGTATGAAGGGGACAGGATGTGGATGGCCTTGTATGTCAGGGTTAGGGTTTTGAACTGAGATCTCTGGGAAGTAGGGAGCCAGTGGAGGGCTTGGCAGAGGGGGGAGACAGGGGAGTAACAGGGCGACGGGTGGATGTGTCGGGCAGAGGAATTGAGGATGGTTCGGAGTGGTACAAGGGATGAAGCGGGGAGGCCGGTGAACAGGAGGTTGCAGTAGTCGAGGCGGGAGATAAAGAGGGAGTGGACAAGCATTTTGGCAGTGTCATGGTCAAGGAAGGAGCAGATCCGTGAGATGTTTTTAAGCTGGAGGTGGCAGGAGGTGGCAAGGGCCTGGATGTGTGGCTTGAAGGAGAGGGCAGAGTCGAGGATTACACCGAGGCACTTGGCGTGGGGGATGAGTGATAGTGTGCAGTCGTTGACAGTGATGGTTAAATCTGGTAGGGGGGATAAGCAACTTGGGGGGAAGACGATGAACTCGGTTTTATCCATGTTGAGTTTGAGGAAACGAGCGGAGAAGAAGGATGAGATGGCGGACAGGCAGTGTGGGATTTTGGATAGCGGGAGATAATGTCAAGGCCGGAGAGGTAGAGCTGGGTGTCTCAGCGTAGAGGTGGTATTGGAGGCCATGGGACTCGATGAGTTGGCCTAGGCCGAGGGTGTAGATGGAGAAGTGTAAGGGTCCCAGGACTGAGCCTTGGGGAACTCCAACAGATAGGGGGTAGGGTAAGGAGGAGGTGTGGGAGTGGGTGACGCTGAAGGTCCAGTCTGTTAGGTACGAGAAGATCCAGGAGAGGGCCAGGTCAGTGATGCCAAGGGATTCTAGAATTTAAAGCAGGAGGGAGTGGTCGACTGTGTCGAAGGCAGCAGAGAGGTCGAGGAGGAGAAGGATTGAGTAGGTCGTTGGTGACTTTGGTTAGAGCTTTTTCGGTGGAGTGGTGGGCTTGGAAACCGGATTGCAGGTGGTCAAAGAGGGAGCATGAGGAGAAATGGGAGGACAGTTCGGAGTAGACATGTTGCTCAAGCAATTTTGAGGCAAAGGGGAGGAGAGATATGGGACGATAGTTGGAGACTGTTGCGGGGTCGAGAGAGGGTTTTTTAAGGATGGGTGTGATGAGGGCATGTTTGAAGGATGAGGGGAAGATGCCGGTGGTAAGTGTTATTTTGAAGAGATGAGTTAGGGCGGGGATAAGGACATTGGTGAGGTTAGGGATGAGATGGGAGGGGAGAGGGTCGAGGGCACAAGTGGTGAGGTGTGATCGTGATAGAAAGGAGGATAAGCGCACTTCAGTCATGGAGGGGAAGTTACTTTTGGTCGAGGGCGGTTGGGTGATGGAGAGGGAGGGCTGAGGGGATTGGGAATCGAAGCTTTCCCTTATTTTTGTCGATCTTCTGTTTAAAGAAGCAGGCAAAGTCGTTGGCGGTGATGAGGGGAGAGGGAGTGGGTGCGGGGGGACGGAGTAGGGCATTAAAGGTTATGAAAAGTTGCTTGGGATTGTGGGAGAGGGAGCTAATGAGAGACGAGAAGAAAGCTTGTTTTGCGATGGTCAGTGCTGTCTTGAAGTCGATGAGGGACTGTTTGTACAAGGCGAGGTGCATTGCGGAGTTGGATTTCTTCCATCTCCGTTCAGCTACGCTGGACGTCCTTCGAAGTTTTTTGGTGCTGGCCATGGTTATCCAGCCTGGGTGAGCCAGGGTTATCTGTGTGCATGGGTTCTGTTGTATGAGAGAGGGGCGGCCTAGTCGAGGGCTGTGGCGAGAGTGGTGTTGTAGAGGGTGGTGGCAGCATCAGCATCATGAGAGGAGGCTATGTCAGAGAGAGGGAGGAGGGACTCGGCGAGTGAGTGGAAGTTAATGACCTTGAGGTTTCTTCGGGAGTGAGGGAGTTTCCGGAGAGGGGGGAGCGTGGCGGGGGGGAGAGGGCGGAGAAGGTCAGCAGGTTGTGGTCGGATAGAGGGGGGTTGAGTTTGCGAGGTCGGTGAGGGAACAGAGGAGGGTGAAGATGAGGTCTAGTGTGTGACCATTATTGTGTGTTGTTGAGGAGGACTATTGGGAGAGGCCGAAGGAGGAGGTTAGAGAGAGGAGTCTTGAGACAGCAGCGTGGGGTTTATCAATGGGGATGTTGAAGTCACCCATGATGATGGTGGGGATGTCGGAGGAGAGGAGGTGGAGAAGTCAGGTTGTGAAGTGGTCGAAGAAGGTGGATGAGGATCCTGGAGGGCGGTAGACAACAGCCAGTTGGAGGTTGCAGGGGGAGAAGATACGCACGGAGTGAGCCTCGAAGGAGGGGAGGGAGGACGAGGGGGGTGGTGTAATTGCGATGAAGGAGCAGCTGTTGGCCAGGAGTAGGCCAACACCTCTGCCGCGGGAGTTGCTGGGGCGGGGGGTGTGGGAGAGGGTGAGTCCGCCATGGGAGAGGGCAGTGGGGGAGCTTGTGTTGGAGGGGGTGAGCCATGTTTCGGTGATGCCAAGGAAAGAGAGTTTTTTGGTGATGAAGAGGTTGTGGATGAAGGTGAGTTTATTGCATACTGGGTGGGCATTCCAGAGTGCGCTACAAAGGGGGTTTGGGGGAGGGGCGGCTTGGGGGATGGGTGTAAGGTGGCAGGGGTTGTGGATGTTAATGGTGGGGAGTGGGTGTGGGCTAGGGGTGATTGTGGGGATGTGTTGGGGGGACCGGGATTAGAGGAGATGTCGCCAGCAAGTAGGAGGAGGAGGGAGAGGGTCAGGAGGTGGGGGCAGGAGAGCTTGCGTGGCAGGCAGGCAAGTTTGGAGATAAAGCCTTGGGTGTGGAGGAAGAGCTCAGAGGAGTGGGTGTGATGGCTAGGTAGGATGGAGGGGGAGAGTGTTATTGTGTTATCGGGAGGAGGGACAAAGGGGGGTTGTAGGAAGTGGAGTAGGATTGGAGTGAGTGTGAAGAGAAGGGAAAACATTGCATGGGGTATAGAATTCAGTGGAGTAGGGGGGTGATGTGCAAATGGGGAGTGGTGGTGGCGGGGCAGCAGCAGCTGAGAGGAGGAGGTGCAGCCGGGGTTTGGATGGAGGCAAGGGACAGGAGGACAGGGGCAGCAGGAGGGGTGAGATAAAGGCAGGGGTCTGGAGCGACAGGGGACAGGTGCAGCAGGAAGGGTGTGCAAAGCGGGTGAGTGCCAATCGCAAATCAAATGGAGGCGTACAGAGTCCAGCAGGTGAAGCAGGGTGATGCGGTGCAGTCAGAGATCAGATGTAGGTACAATAGTGGGGATGAGATGCAGCCGTGGATGAGATGCAGATGCAGCCGTGGATGCAATCAGGTGCTGCTGGGGATGAGATGCTGAGGTGCAGCCAGGATCCCTCAGATGTAGCCAGGGGGAATCCATGCAGCAGAGGAGTCACTCAGAGACAGATGAGATGATAAATATATATAATTTGCCAACGGTGGATGGATAATCCAGGAGGAAAAAAAAGGGTCCAGTCGCCATGTAAAGTTCAACATGCAGGTGAGAAATATCCGTGATCTTTCCACTCTCCATGCAGGAAGTTTTTTTTTTTTTTTTTTTTTTTCCTACAGCTATTGTTGTGAATTTCTATCCCAGTACCTTCCAGTCCATTTCTAGTCTATTTCAAAGTCTTGTACTTTTGGAGCTGTACTTTGGGAGATGTAGTTTGGGAGATTCATGGATCAGACTAGAGTCGGGATTAGACTCATGGTTCTGAATATATTTACAGCTAATGGTCATCAGGTGTGGATGAGGGGGTGGGTGGGTTTGGACTGACCAGACACTAACAGCTAAGCAGAGGTCATAAAAACAGGGAGGGCCTGAAGGGGGCCAGTCCAAGACATGGTAGAATAATCATGAGGGATGCTGCATAGCATCGAAATGAAGGTAAGACAATAGTAAAAGAGACAGGGTATATGCACAGCACACAGACAGTCAGAGTCCAGGAAAAGTTGGACTCTTGTGTGGTATTCCTGATGAAGGGGTGTTGAATAAACCACCATATGAATTCTGAATAATTTGGATACATTGATTATTGGAGCGGGAGAACGGTCTGAAGTCCCATTTCCTTTCTACACTTTCCTTGGACCAATACAAAATCTATAAGATGAATGCCATCTTGCCATGGTCTTGTAAGAAATAAGAATAGAGGGAGGCACATTGAAAAATAGCTGGTGGTCTAGTGGGGAAATCTATTCTAAGTTGGGTGGAATGCCTCTCAACTGTTCGGGTAGTGCACCCTTGCACAATACCGGTGTTAGCATGGTGGTGGAGGAATACAGGCTGCTGCAGGACCGCTCCTCCGTCCTCCTTTCTGGTGCGGTCCTGTGGTGTGGGATCTCGGTCACCTAACGTCCATGTCACCAGAAGTTACGTCATATAAGATCCTGGAAGGCTGTTGAGAGCTCACTGATAGCTCCAAGCCGCTCCGGACACAATCCTAAAATTGGGAACAATTAATTGAATACAAAGTGGCTTAGTAGTCATATTAAGGGCACTAGGTAGCAAGGGACTCTCAAGAAGGGTACTTATTACATACCTGTTTATAATTATAGTATTCCACTACGCGTTTCGACAATGACCTGTTGTCTTCCTCAGGCGGGGTTTTGCCTGAGGAAGACAACTGGTCGTTCTCAAAACACATACTGGAATACTATAATAATAAACAGATCTGTAAGTACCCTTCTTGAGAGTCCCTTGCTACCTAGTGCCCCTAATATGACCACTAAGTAACTGTATATTCAATCTTGCCATTGTCTGACACTATTTTTTTAAAAAAGTGGGGACTCTTGTTAGGGTCTCATTGCTGTCTAGTGCATGACTTGAACTGGACTCTCTGAATGATATACATTAACCGGTCACTCATCTTAGTTAGTTTCCTGAAGGAGAAGTGAAGAAAGCACTTCAACATGTGTCAAATAAAACCACTGTTGATTTATCTTTTTAGCCCTACATTTCAGCATACAGCATCGTGGAACTCACATTCACTCTTAATATTTAGAGATGAGTGAACCTTTTCAAGCTTGACTCGGTTCAGTTAGGCAAAGGGTACATGTTCACTGACTTGTTCTGTGAATAGTTCGCAGAACTTCTGAACCCCATTCAAATCAAATCAATGGGAGGCAAAATTAAGGCTACAGAAAGCACTTTCAAAGGGGCTCAAAAGCTGCCAAAAGCTGTTTTACAGTGGAACCTCATTGTTTTCACACAGACATTAGCTTCCTAAAGTATTACTTACCAAGCTTCGGTGCCACTATCAACATGCTTCTGGCCTGCTCATGAATGTCACTGCTAACCCTTTTTTGATTGGTTAGAATTAGATTTTTTTCCTAGCCCACCCTCTGTGATTGTTTGGCAGTATGCCAATCAAACTGATTGGCAACCACACTGCCAGTATGCCACACTGCCAGTATGCCAACCACCCTGAAAATATGTGCATGCACTTCACTATATTTGTGGTTGTAAGCCAAGTACAACTAAACAGCTGGGGGCTGGAATCCTCAGCATAGGGAAACCCAAGCGTACTTGGCCCTACACACTGTTATTTGCAGTCTACAGCTTCCCCAGAAAATGGTGAATTCATCATAGCTTCATTTTCTGAAGTTGTACCCGACTCTTCCAGCTACCCTGTGGCAGTGGAAAACTGGATGATAAAGGGGTTAATAACAGTTTTGCATTGCCAGCAGGATCTAAGCCCGAGGTTCCTAATGTCAGATAGATGTTATACCCGGCCATTAGGAACCTCATAGTAAATAATACATTACACCGAGAAAAAAACATTGACAATCCTTGTTTTCATGATTATTACTTCCCTATTAACTCTCCTTATTTCTTCTATCATGACGGGATCGGAAACTGACTGATCACCGGTTATCGCTGTAAGCAGTTGACATCACAGTCTGAGTCACCTGAGTTCAGCTACAGCTCTAAATGTTGGTGACTTTTCCCGAGTCAACCTTCTCACAGCACAAACCGAAACAAGTGAGTTTCTGGTCTCGCTGTGAACAGGGTGACATCAAAGTCAGGTTCACAACAGGTCACAGCTCAGCCTCATCACTGTAGCTTAAAAGAGGTGAACCAGACTGTGATGACATCCCACTCACAGCAGCCACAGCGGCTTCCTCAGGTCCTGCTGTGAAACGCGTTGGCTCAATAAACGGACATCAAACATATCCTTCCTGCTTGGTGGTCTGCGCGGAATCTAAACCTGGGCTTTTTTCTACATAAACAGATTTCTCCCTCACCAGGTGTCTACAGCGACCAGGATAACAAAGCTCTTGCAGTTTGTTGTGACTCACACAACCCAAAAAGGTGAGTCACACTAATCGGGGGGCATTGAATTATTATCATAGACAAGACCCTATGTGCGCTCCCTTCTTTCTTTGTTTTAGTATAAGCATGTGCACATACATTTTATTAACCTTTTGACAGAATAATATAGGGCACAAGCTTTTCTTGTGGCAGCCACAGCTGACTTAAAAGCTGACAGTACAGTCTGTCACTGCACTGGAAATATGCAGAAATTCCATGAAACCTCAATGTTTATCCTAAATATGCAACAAATATGCAGCAGTGTTCACGCAGTGCATCTTTGCTGCATATTTAGCATGGATTATAGGAGTATTTTGTGCTTATGACATAGGGCTATGCTGTGTTTTTGGTCACCAGCACATATACAGCAGGCAACACCAGCTCCCAGCTGCCTAGTTTTACCTGGCTATTAATACAAAATACAGGAAATGCATTTTTTTTTTATTATTTCCTTAAATATAAAAAAAGAATAATGTGTAGCTTTGCTTTTTTTTGGTTACCAGCCATGTTCAGTTAGGGAGATGGGGGCTGTAATCCTGAGCATGGGGAATCCCAGGTATTGTGGGACACCCCCCTACCCTCCACTGCAAATTATAGCCCACAGCCACCCTAGAAAATGGCGCATTCATAGAAGCGCCATTATCTGGTTCTGTATTCAACTCCTACAGTTGTCCTTGTGCCGGGTGGCAAACTGGGTAATAAATTAGTTAATAACAGCTTTGTATTGGCAGCTGGCACTAAGCCTGAGGTTCCTAATGTCGGTCCAATGTTAGACCCAGTCATTTAGAACCTTGTAAGCAAGTAGTAAATGATACACCACAAAGAGTCAAATCATTTACCGTATTTTCCGGCGTATAAGACGACTGGGTGTATAAGACGACCCCCAACTTTTCCAGTTAAAATATAGAGTTTGGAATATACTCGCCATATAAGACTACCCCTCTTCTACGATATGATTCCCACTGTGACCCCCACACAGCCCTTCATACAGTATAATGGCCATACATATCTTCACACTATTATGTATTATCATGCCCCCACAGAGCCCTCCAAGTATTATAATGGCTTCCATATAGTATAATTGGCTCCTTATATTATAATGCATCATCCATAGTCACCCATTATAATGCACCATTTGCCAGCACTGGGATGGGGTGGGTGGGTAGGTGACATGGAGAGGGGTGATGAGCCAGCGTTGTGGGGAGGGGATGGAATATGGGGATTGGCATGTGCCAGCACCATGAAGGGGTAGATGACATGGAGAGGGGGTTGTGTCAGTGTCAAGGTGTTAGTACAGGGGGTAAACTTTCCTGTCAGACAATGTCACCCGGAGGACATTTCAATAATTTCCAGGAGCTCTGCCAGCTGTCAATGAATGGAAGTCTGCACTGGCCTGGAGAGTCTGATAGCACAAGATTTGTAAGAATCAGTCTGGAGATCACAGAGTTAGGCTGGCTTCACATTTGCGTATGGGAAGGCAGCGTATTGCTGCGTTCCCATACGCAGTCAAACGCATGCGCACTGCGTTCCTATGTTTAACATAGGAACGCATGGTGCCTGCGTTTGCTGCGTTCGGGTGCGGATGCGGACGATATCTGCTGCTTCCGGTGTCCAGCATCCGCACCCGGGACGCAGCCAGTTGGGTTTTTTTGTGCGTTTGGGGACCTTGGACAATCAGCAAGCGTCCCCAAGCGTACAAAAAATGCATTGTCTTCAATGGGTCCGCAGTGTCCTCTGCATGACACCGCAGGAGAACGCTGCGGACCCATTGAAAAATCTCCCGGTGGCCGCCGGTGATGTCACAGGAGCTCACCGACGGCCACCGGGAGATCAGCTGAGGCTCTGCTGTCCTCCTTCTCCCCGCCGCCTGTAATCTCCTAGCGATGTCGGCGGGGAGAACAGCTGATCTGAGAGCTGTTTGAATCTTCCCGCGCCGACATCTCCTCTCAGTGTCGGCGCGGGAAGATTCAAACAGCTCTCACATCAGCTGTTCTCCCCGCCGACATGTCCCGGAGCTTACCGGCGGCCGGGGGGGGCGGAGATCTCCGGCGCTGATCTCCGCCCCCGGCCCGCCCCCGGACAGCGCCGATTGGCTGCCGGGCTCCCTAGTGATGTGTCCGCAGGCGGACATTATCCGCTGCGGACACATCAAAGTGTCCCTGCTTTTGACAGCGTTTGTGTCTGCATGCCATCAGCATGCAGACACAAACGCTAATGTGAAGCCAGCCTTAGCCAGGAAGACACACTGTAACAAACCCTCAGCATTGAGAGGAGACAGTCTAAGCAGAGTCCTGGTGTTTAACACTAGAACTACTGAGGTAGTCATTTTGACTACTTCGCACTATGTATTTCTCCTCTGGGGCTACGAGCTCAGTAGTTCTAGTGTTAAACTACAAATATCTGTGACAAACTGTGATCAACCTCTCTCCAGTCTGCAGGTCTGCACTGCAACAGGGAATGAGGGGAAAGTCTCCATAATCACACATTCCTCCCTGGTCAGCAGGATGCAGGATCTTCTCAGTCATTCAATCATCAGAGCTGTGTACAAGGAGCACAACTCCCACCCTCCTCACAACCAGGAAGGAGGGAGCAATTGTGATTGCTGTACCTGTAGTCAGGGGTTGTATTTGATGTCTGGCACCTTCATGCTGGGGGAGGCAGAAATGTCAGCTGAGGTGTCGCTCTGCTCTGCTCCCGAGGAGAGCGGCCGGACACAGTGCACATATCCTGGGCGGCCGCACTATCTCTTTGCCAATAGGTGGCGCCCTGCACCCGGCGTATAAGATGACCCCTGACTTCTGAGAAGATTTTCAGGGATTAAAAATTCGTCTTATACACTGGAAAATACGGAATTTGGAAAAACACAATGACAATCCTTGTTTCCATCTTTTTACTCCTCTATAAGGCTGCTTTCACACTGCAGTTTTTTCCTGATCAGGATTCATTAAATTTGTGTGCCAAAACCTAAAGTGTCTCCAAAACCCAGAACAGGTGTCAATCTTTCAATGATAGTTTTTCTCTGCAAGTTTCACTCCTGGTTTTGGCTCACAAAACCTGATGAATCCTGATCAGGAAAAAACTGCAGTGTGAAAGCAGCCTAAGCCCTTCATGATCCTCTGCAATGTCCTCTCATGGTGGGACCAGAAAATGACTGATTTCCAGCTACCGCTGTGAGCAGTGATGTCACAGTCTGACAGTCTGGATCACCTGAGCTATGAACTCAGGTGTCGTTTTCCGTGGGACTCAAAACTCAGCATGGTGACGCTGGAAAGGTCACTTAAGTTCAGAGCTGTAGCTAAACTCAGATGACTCAGATTGTGACGTCACCCTCCTTACAGCAAGACCAGAAATTCAAAAGTTTTGGGTCCCACCATGAGAGGGCATCACAGAATATCATGGAGGGTTTACAGTGTTGTCAAAAAGATGGAAATAAGGATTGTCATTGTTTTATTTTTCCAAAAAAATGTTTGGGTTCTGTGAGGTGTATTATTTACTATTTACATAGGGGTTCCTAATGGCTGAGTCTAATGTTAAACCGACAGTAGGAACCTCGGGCTTAGTGCCAGCTGCCAATACAGAGCTGGCATTAATACCTTTATTGGGAAAAACAAAGGGAGCCAGCACAGCCTGACAAAATACTGAAAAATAAATTGTGTAAATACACATATTACTTCCATACTGTAAAAAATGAGACATTTGGCAAAAGATTTAATAATCTTTTGAGCCACCCTGCCAACATCAAGGCATATCTCAAAAAGGGTGGTCCTACTCTATAACATCTTAGTTTTATTGTGTCATACGACCTCAAACAGACATAAAGTGGACCATATAAAACTAACACTCACTTTATACATCTCAGACCTGCTTCTAAGGTGCCATGTCAGTACAAGTGAATTAAGGCAACTCAGGCCCCTACACCTGCAGCGTACACCACAAATGTCTGGGATTTTCACAGTTAACCCTCACTCCACCAGACCAGCACTCATGGATGAAAGCAGGTTAGGTTCAGGTGAATGAAGCTGAAATAAAGTGAGCCTGAGGGCAGGGTGTGATAACTGTGTGTGAACAGTTACCAACAATACTACTGTCAATACAGATAGAAACAGGTAGAATCTGATGTGCACGGCAAAGTGGTGGTCAGCCACTAGACCATTCCACGGGAAATACAAAGAGAGCTAGCACAGACAGACAAAATACTGAAAAATAAATTGTGCAAATACACGTTACTTCCATACTGTAAAAAATGAGACATTTGACAAAAGATTAAATAATCTTTTGAGACACCCTGCCAACGTCAAGGCATATCTGAAATAGGGTGGTCCTACTCTATCATTTATTAATACCTTTATTACCCAGTCTTCCACCACCACAGGGCAGCTGGATGAGCCGGATATCATGCCAGAAAATGGTGCTATGATGAATGTGCTATTTTCTGGGGTCGCTGCGGACTGCAATTTATGGCGGGGGGTTCAGAATGCTTGGGCTTCCCCACGCTGAGGGCTCGAGCCCCAGCTGACTAGTTGTACCTGGCTTGCAACCAAAAATATAACGAAGCCCCACATCGTTTTTTTTTTTATTTAAGAAGTAGTAATGTTTTCCTCTGTTATTTTTTGTATTACCAGCCAGGTAAAACTAGGCAGCTGGGGGTTGGTGGCAGCCTGTACCTTTGCAGGTCACAAAATATACAGCAGAGCCCCATCAGCGCAAAGTAAAGGACTTATGCTATTCTTATCTGAATTCCTAGCAGATAAGTGTAGAAAAGGTGGCTTCACATTCTGCTTCTCCTTTACAATAATAAAGATTTGCTCTACAAAAACATAATAATAATAATAATAATAATAATATAAAACAGTACATTAAAAAATAAAAAGCTCTCTTTAACAGATATTTAATAATGTAATGTTCCTGGACTTAACAGCTGCTGCCACATTTGGAACTGTTTCAAAAATTCACACCCTTCAGGTGTCAAAACACCCATAAACTCTTGGAAGTAAAAAAAAATTATTTTAACGCTTCAAAACATTCTAAACTTGATACAAGCTGGTAGACCCATGGCCAGAACACTCCTTTTCATAAGGTTAGGAGTTGTTCCGACCCAGCTGGACTTCTGACAAGTGTTTTGGCCACAAGTAAACAGTAGTGTTGAGCCACCACCCTAGTGTTCTAGTTTGATTCGTCGAATGGGAGGTGTGTTCGTCGAATGTTCGTCAAACACACTAAAACACTAGTGTGGTGGTCAATTTCAGTTCCGCAATGTATAAACATACATTGCGGAACTGAAATGAAGTAAAATCAAGGGTTAAAAAAAAAAAAAAATGCAATTCTCACTTCTCTAATCCATTCAGCGACGCTTCCAGCACTACCGAGAATATGACGTCACCGCAGGTCCTACAGAGCCTCACTACTATTCACTACTAGTGAGGGCCTGTAGGACCTGCAGTGATAATCTCGGCAGTGGTTTCCGGTTACATAACAAGTTATCTCGAGAACTCGTCATTTCACCGGGAAATGCTGCTGGGATCACATCTTCGACGGGTAGGCAGTGCTGGAAGCGTCGCTGGATGGATTAGAGAGTATCAATTATTATTTTTTTTAACCCTTGATTTTACTTAATTTCAGTTCCGCAATGTATGTATATACATTGCGGAACTGAAATCGAACTGAAATTGATTATGACCTCGAACTGCCAAATTTTAAGCAAATTGTTCTAATTCACAAATGACTCAAACATCGCAAAAAACAGCTCGGATTTGAGATTGGCGAACAATTCGATTCGAACACCACTCATCTCTAGTAAATAGAGAATATTTTAGAACCATTTAAAATGTTGTACTTTTTTCCGAACGTAGCCACATTTGCAGATTTGTTTTTTGGAAATTGTTCAGATATCAAATCCCGATGAAAATCTGCAATGCTTGTGCCAAATTAGAAATTGGCAAACATGTTTAGGGAAAGTTCACTCATCTCTTCTTACATCCAGTTTTCTAATGACATGCTTAAAAATATTTAAGATACTTTGCATTGCTTTATTAATAATTTTGTTATTTTTATAGGGATTTGTACTTTACAAACTCCATGACTTTAATAAGACCTCAGTAACGGAATTCATACTTCTGGCCTTTGCCGATTCACAGAGTCTACAGACTTTACTTTTTGCATTTGTCCTGGTGCCATATATATCTTGCATTGTGGGGAACAGTGTCATACTTGGCTTAGTAAGATATGAGCGTTCACTTCATACGCCAATGTATTTTTTTATTGGCATCTTTGCTCTTCTAGAAATATTATTTGTATCGGTCATCATTCCTAAGCTCCTAGCTAATTTAATAGAAGCTAGTCAGAAGATATCATTTATTGGATGCTTTACTCAGTTATATACATATGGATCTTTGGGAGTAGCAGAAAGTTATCTTCTAGTAGTTATGGCTTTTGATCGGGATTTAGCCATTAACAAACCCTTGCACTATTCAGTGATAATGAAAAATGCTTTATGTATTGAACTTGCAATTGCTCCATGGGTTACTGGATTTGTCATCATTACCATGCCAATAATAATAACTGTTAAGCTGGATTTTTGTGGACCCAATGAAATCAATCATTACTTCTGTGATTTTGCTCCAATACAAAATCTTGCATGTTCCAATCCCACGGTCAGCAACCTGGTCACAAATTTAGCAGGTACAATAGGAAGCACTCTACCATTCCTGATCATTTTAGGACTTTATATCCACATTGTTGCCCTTATTTCAAAAATTAAAAGTACAAGAGGCAAGCAGAAAGCCTTCTCCACCTGCTCTTCCCAACTCACTGTAGCCTGCTTGTTCTTCGCCTCAACCTCTATTGTATATGTTAATCCTAAAGGAAGTCCAATTGACAAATTCCTTGCCCTCATATACACAGTGATTGTCCCATTCTTAAATCCATTTATTTATACCTTAAAGAACAAAGATGTCAAAGCAGCTCTAAAAAAATTGAAACTATTTCTTGGTCAGATTAGAATTAGGACCTTCACTTAGATTAACGTGTATATTTATAAATGGAAAAAGAAACAAAGAGAAAATGGAAAAAAAAGTTCAAATATTTAGGCCGGCTTCACACTGCGGCGTGATCCGGTCCGGGGCTGTCCGGGATGACCCAGACAGCCGCTGACCGGATCAGCACACAGGACTGGGGGGCTAATATGCCCTCTGGTCCGGTGTGCAGTGCACGCAGCTGCAGCCGCTCACAGGTCAGGACTGCGGCGCCCGCGGTTCTGACTTATCAGCAGCGGGAACTGCGGGCGCTGCACACCGGACCGGAGGGCATATTAGCCCCCCAGTCCTGTGTGCAGATCCTGTCCGCTGCTCTCTGGGTCATCCCGGACAGCCCTGGATCACGCCGCAGTGTGAAGCCGGCCTTAAAAAAAGTTTAATTTTGTTATATCACTATATATACACCTAGGATATTCACTCAACTCAAAAAGCAATTTTTTAGAAAAAAAAGTAAATTAATAAGTAAGGCCTTAAGCATAATGTTACATAATGTATATTGTATTTTTACATTTTTCTGTCCTTAAATGCTATAAAAATGTTGAATAAGACAGTCTTTGCTTAATTCTCTTTATAAATGAAAACAATTCCCTGCCCCCCAGTCATCTGCTTTTGGTGGAGATGTGGAGGGCACAGATCACTCAATATGGTGAGTATCCATTTAAAGGCTAGAAGTAAGAAAAAGCGCAATAGGGTCTTATTCGGCATAACACAAATGGCCCACTTCACATCTAAGTTGAGTTGTGTTTGCTTGCATGCCAAAATGCATGTCATTTTCAGAAAATGCATTGCAGGACGCGTTTTGGGCTGCATTTCCCAAAGCGCATGCATTTTCTGAAAATGACATGCGTTTTCTTTGCGTTTTCCATTGAAATCAATGGGTGTATTAACGTATGCATTTCTTTGCATTTCTATGCATTTCTGCAGTGCAAAAATACAAAGGAACATAAACACAACCCCCCTTAGATGTGAACTGGGCCTAAAACACAACCATTATGAAAGCATTGGCGGCTGATGCAGACCCAGAGAAGGAAGATCTTTGTTTGTGATTAGAAAAAGGTAACTGATTGCGCTTCCCACCCATCAAAGGATGCAACATGAACATCAATCATTATTAGGTGAAATAGATTTTATTTCTTTTATTTCTTTTCACACCACTTTCTCAGGAGACATCAATACATAGGAACACTTGTGGACATACATTTAAAGCTAAAGAGTTGTGTGGAATAGCTTTTTAAAAAAAAAAAAAAAACAAAGAAAAATACGCCAGTGTCGGCAGGCGGGAGTGTGTACATTAACAAACACTTGATCGTTAGTGATGAGCCAACACCTAAGTGTTCGAATTCGGTTCAATTCGCCGAATTGGGGTGTGTTCCATGAATTGTTCGTCCAATGTCTAACCCATTGGAATCAATGGCAGACTACAGCAAACACATAGAAAATACCTTTAGGGTACCTTTACACGCAGCAATTTTTCTAGCAATTTCACTTGCAATTTGCTGGCTGCCGTAAAATCATGGACACATAGTTCTATTTTGTTGCCAAGTACAAATGGAACAATGTGTCCATGATTTCACTGCAACCAGCAAATTGCCAGTGAAATTGCTAGAAAAATTGCCGCGTGTAAAGGTACCTTTAAAGGTGTCCAAAAGCTGCCAAACTACTCAGAATAGACAACAAACACCAGAAAAACTGACAACAATCTACCCATAGTACAAATAGTCTCATGGCGTAGCATGGGTGCACGAGACTGCTTCTGTGCCAGCCTGCACACTCTTCCAAAGGACTTCAAAATAGAAGGTGGTTAACATTCACCTGAAATTTCAGAGGTGAGTGAACCTGACTTTGAATTGACAAGTGGATGAGTTAGGGTGGCTTCACACTGCGGTCAGGTCAGGTCAGGTTTTGTTTTTCAAAACCAGGAGAGGAACTTGCAGAGAAAAAGTATAATTGAAAGATCGACACCTGTTCAAGGTTTTGGAGTTACTCCTGGTTTTGGCACACAAACCTGACCTGATCTGACCTGACCTGACCACAGTGTGAAGCCAGCCTTACAGGAGAAAAGTGGCAGTAGTTTTCTACATTAAGTAAAAAGAGGTGGAGAAGTAAAAGAAGGATGAGAAACAGGTATAGGCATGTCACACTCTGCTCAAATCTTGTACCACACAGCAAGGGGACCCCAACCAACAAGAGTCCTCTCTCTTCCCAAAGAGTCAGACCACAGCAAAATGGCATCAATTGTCTCAGACCAAAAACTGTTGAATGGACCAGCCTGCATGCATGGCACAGGGTCTGGAACAGGACCTGGCCTAGCATTTCAATGTTAAACACTGCTCAGCAACTACACGTTTTTTAGAGCATTACAGGAAAAACTACAGCGGTAGGTCAAGGACCTGTTTAGGCCTACTGTGCCGGATAAAGTCAAAGCTCATGCAAGTGCTCCCATCAATGTTATGCCCTGCCACACACATGTGGGACAACTATAAGTTTCGTGGAATATTAACGAAAAAACTATGTAGCTAGGTCAGTGACCTGTTTAGGCCTAGTAGGTCGGATATAAAAGAATAGACTCAGTGGTTATATACGGAGCGCTCAGTAGCAAGGAACAATAATCAAAAGCTTTTGTACAGACCAGTTTAATAGTATTAGATTGATTATCCACTATGTGTTTCGACAACGGCCTCTTGTCTTCTTCAGGTGGTGGGGGTTTACAAATGATTTGAGGAGTTGGCCTTATAAAGGGGTACTGACAAATCAAAAAGTTTGCAATGATGAAGTCATTTAACCCTTAATGGCCCCTACTGCAACAAACATCGTAATGGATTAGATACATATATCATATATAAAACTCCTGTACAACAAAATGATTCCAATTATTCATAATAAATTGAAAAATAATGAGCTAAAAAGTTTAAAAATGAGTATAACATCAGAAAAACTAGACTTATAAAAATAATCTTACAATTACAAAAGATGGTGTCATACTAACATCACATGTACCATTATCCCATTTAGCTTAAAAACAGAACTCACCGGTCCGAAGATCTGACGTGCACAAATCGGTATTGTTGAATAATATAATAAAATATTCATAATCTAATGAAAATACAAATATTAAAATGATTAAAAATAACTATAAAAAGCCACCAAAAATTATTTTGCTACATTCTCTATGGTTCAGTGAATCAACATCTCACATATTTATCAAACCCATTTTTAATCAGGTAATCAAAAAGTCCAAAGGACACAAGGATGAATTTATAAAATATACACAATCTTTATTAAGGATTATCAATACAATAGTTTAAAATCCTTCTGAATAATATCAAAAATAACAAGGTGAATAATAGGACCATACGTATAAACAAGAGCCACTGGATATCTATAGGCAACTAGAGCCAGTGCTATATTCGATGGTTATATAGATGGGGACAATCCAGTGACCGAAAAGGAGGCATATATAAGGACAGTACCTACTTGGTTTACATATAATAGCCCAGGATTTTTCCAGATTTTTTATATATATATACACTTGACACAATTATGATGAGTAGTTGTTCATAAAAAAGTGCCTGTCCCTAAAAGGGTAGTCAGGTTCAGGTCACCAATCTAGACAATTTAAATAGCATTTATTATCTCATCGAAGGTTTGCATATACAATTGGAAACTTTTTCCTGGGTATATCAACCAGTGTGTTGGCATTTAGACTCTCACATTAGTGTCCTATATATGGGAAGATATCCTAATCAAGCCAGCTGATAAAGGGGGGAACCTGGTAATTTGGCCAAAAACTATGTATATCAAACAAGCACACAAGCTATTAAACCAACCAGAGTGCTATAAAAAATTGCCAGATAACCCCCTTCAGCAGGATAAGGATCTTTTGATGACGATCCTATTTAGAGCATTTGAAGAAGGTACTATTCCACAAGAGGTGGTTAAAAATATGGAAAAATTTAACCCAAGATTACCAACTTTCTATATTTTGCCAAAGGTCCACAAGAATCATGTGGACCCTCCGGGGAGACCCATAGTCTCTGGCAACGAGAGTTTATGTGAAAATATATGTAGGCTGATTGACAGTTATTTGAAACCCCTTACCATATCCTTACCTTCGTATATTAGGGATACAACAGAGGCACTCCAGAGATTGGATGGTTTGCAACTGGGTCCCGACTCCACCATGGTGACTGTAGACGTAGAGTCTCTATATACGTCGATCAGGCACGAGGATGGCATTAGGGCCACAAAATACTTTTTGGAGATGAGTAACATAGACCCTGCGATGTCAACTTTAATAGTCACCCTACTGGAGTTTATACTCACCCACAATTGCTTTACCTTCGATGGTCAAATCTACCGCCAACAGCAGGGGACCGCTATGGGGGCCTCCTGTGCCCCCTCGTACGCTAATTTGTTCTTGGGGGCATGGGAGAGGGAAATATTTATAAACAACCCCATAGCGGCCTCTGATAAAATTCAGGGGTGGATGCGATTCATCGATGATGTCTTTTTTGTGTGGGAAGGAAGTGATGAAGAGCTTAGAGATCTGATTGAGACACTGAATCGCAACGACCTAAACATTAAACTTACATATAAGAGTGGTAGAAGGATGGAATTCCTAGATATATTGATTGATACCCAATTTGATGGAAGTGTGACGACTGACATTTATCGAAAGGCTACGTCTACAAACTCTCTTTTATATGCCAAGTCGTCTCACTTACCATCCACAATAAAAGGGATACCTGTGGGTCAATATATGAGGGCTAGACGCATTTGTTCCAATGACCACATCTTTGAGGCACAGGCAATGGACCTTAAAAATAGATTTGAAGAAAGGGGATACAGTAGGAGGTGCATTAAAGAAGGATACACGAGGGCAAAAGAATGCAAAAGAACTGAACTCTTGTGTGGTGGGATAAAAAATAAAAAGAAAAATCAATCTGGGTTTCCCAGATTGATAACCACTTATAATAAACAATGGAAGAGCTTTGTTGAAATTATCAACAAACATTGGAGTATCCTTCTTAATGACTCCATTTTAAAACAGTGTGTATCACCAAAACCGTTGATAACGGCAAGGAGATCCCCGAACCTAAAAGATAATTTGGTCCGTAGCCATTTTGTAAGGAATAGGAAAAAGGAAGGTAATTGGTTGGACATTCAAGGTTTCTATCCCTGTAGAGGCTGTAAGGCATGTGCAAACATGCTTAAAAGCAAAACTTTTCACAATTTTGATAACTCCCGGGTGTATGAAATAAGACATCATATTAGCTGCTCCACAAAGGGAGTGATCTATATGGCCAAATGCCCGTGTAATAAAATATACATAGGCATGACTACTCGTGAATTGCGCATTCGTGCAAGAGAACACGTATTGGATATAGAAAAGGGAGCGAGTACCGAAAATCCTTCCAGTCTGAAAACGATACCAAGACATTTCTTTTACAGGCATCAGAGTAACTCCAGTGTATTGAAAATTGTAGGTATTGATAAGGTCTCCTTGGGCCAAAGAGGTGGGAACCTGAGTAGAGCCCTAGGACAAGTTGAGAGCAAATGGATCTACAGACTTAACACTGTGGCTCCGTTTGGTCTCAATGAACACTTTGGTTTTGGTGCGTTCTTGTAGTTTATTTATTCAGCTTTCCTTATAAATGTATACTGAAAATGGGGTTGGTGGTTTTAAGATGTCCTTATAATTATTTTAATCATGTTTTGTTCATTATATTTTAGAAATTTCCTTGTGAAGTATTATCCTAGGATATCGTATGACTGATTGGTTTCATGAAGATATGATAAAGAAATGGACTTCCTGAAGGGATCACCTTTTTAAACACTTTTTATCTATGTATATTCTGTTTTTTGCTGCATGTATTTCTCAGAAGTATATGGTCTTAAAATTCACCTCCATTGATATATGAATATCACGACTTCATGTTTACATAAGTGGCAGTTTATATGCACTATTATAAGCACTTTTTTCTATGAGAAGTGGTATATTTGATGAATCTTTGGTTGATTTGGCCTTAGGGTCAATCCTGTAATAATGATTTACTCTGATGTGATGTAGATGCAGTTTGTATAAAAATGTACTATTTATTTGTTGCTCAGCAACCGTATAATCACCATGGTGACTCCTCTCGTTCTTCCCCCGCCTCCGAGAGCGTCATGTTTAGTGTAGAGCTGTCCGGGCACGCCCCCTCCCGGTCACATGACCGCAGCTTCCGGTTCTTTGCGTTCCACAGACCGGAAGAGGGGCGTGCCTTGTGATCGGAAGCCGTCACGCGGCACTGACGCCGGGAATGGAGGCGGAAGGCAAGACGCACAGGTTGTTTTACCTCATAATTAACCGTGTACACTATTTAAACCCCCGAATCTGTCCCCCACACGGCACACTACCCTTTGAGAAAGTCCCTTGTGGCGAAACGCGTCAGGGTAAGGTGGAGGTCCAGTGTGACCGATATTAACGATCTTGGAGGTATGTGGACATTGTCCTAAAGTGCTTATATGTACATGGTGTATGTGGCTTGATGACTGCCCGAGACTCATTATGTGTATGTTCTGATCCCACAACTCAGATGCACAGTAGTGAATGCTATGGGGTATAAGTGGAGGGGATTTAGTGGTGGTACAGCGGTTGTGCCATACCTTCATCCCCACTATTGATCCATACATAGTATAAAACATATGCATATACTGAGATTGTGTTTGATCATATAGGATATAGGACACTAATGTGAGAGTCTAAATGCCAACACACTGGTTGATATACCCAGGAAAAAGTTTCCAATTGTATATGCAAACCTTCGATGAGATAATAAATGCTATTTAAATTGTCTAGATTGGTGACCTGAACCTGACTACCCTTTTAGGGACAGGCACTTTTTTATGAACAACTACTCATCATAATTGTGTCAAGTGTATATATATATATAAATAATCTGGAAAAATCCTGGGCTATTATATGTAAACCAAGTAGGTACTGTCCTTATATATGCCTCCTTTTCGGTCACTGGATTGTCCCCATCTATATAACCATCGGATATAGCACTGGCTCTAGTTGCCTATAGATATCCAGTGGCTCTTGTTTATACGTATGGTCCTATTATTCACCTTGTTATTTTTGATATTATTCAGCAGGATTTTAAACTATTGTATTGATAATCCTTAATAAAGATTGTGTATATTTTATAAATTCATCCTTGTGTCCTTTGGACTTTTTGATTACCATTCTCTATGGTTAAATTAATGCCTTCTGGATTCAACGTTCCAAGCTTAAAGGGAACCAACCACCTCAGATGACGACTATAAGCAGTTAATAAATGTCCCTGCACCCTACCTACACCGTTCCAGCTATGTTTTTGCTAAGAATATTGATAAATGCAAACCGAAATATACACTTTGTAAACTTACATTCCTGCGTACTTGAGGGCGTCTCCCTCGGGCTCTCGTACTAGAGGGCTGTGCTCATCATGCCTGCTCTCCCCCTCCCTTATGCACGCCCCCTCTCAGCCTGCTATAGTGATGTGAGGCTGATTGCGTCATAAAGGGGCGGGGCTACCGGGATGCCGCGATTTAGCCCCGCCCCTTTATGACGCAATCAGCCTCACACAGTATAGCAGGCTGAGAGGGGGCGTGCATAAGGGAGGGGGAGAGCAGGCATGATGAGCACAGCCCTCTAGTACGAGAGCCCGAGGGAGACGCCCTCAAGTACGCAGGAATGTAAGTTTACAAAGTGTATATTTCGGTTTGCATTTATCAATATTCTTAGCAAAAACATAGCTGGAACGGTGTAGGTAGGGTGCAGGGACATGTATTAACTGCTTATAGACGTCATCTGAGGTGGTTGGTTCCCTTTAAATATCCAAATGCTTTCTCTCTTAATTAACGTGCTATAGCGATTTCGCATTGTAGATGGTATTCGGTCAATTATAGTCAGGACAAGGTTCACAGGATTTTTTTGATGTATCAAAAAAAAATGCTTAGATAGACTGTGCTGCAAAAAAACATCCCTTATGTTCTGACGGTGCTTGTTCATACTTCCATGCATTGTTTAAATGGTTCTACCTACATATTGCAGGCCACAGGGACATTGTAGCAAGTATAAAACATAGGACGACTGACAATCCACCCTATAATTGATGTTAAATTTTTCACCCATGGTATTGGACTGAAACGTTGTGGTGCCATTCAAGATCATTTTACCACAAAGGCACTTATGGGTTTTACAGGTATAACAGTTGACGTGCTACCATGACTCCGTCTCTGTCAGGTAGCCGCATCCTAACCTCATCACAAGCATCCTCCTCCACCTCCTCTGCTGAGCTCATCAACTGCCTGCCTGTGGGTTGACAGTCAGTGGGATCTCCAACTGTGGCGCCCCTGCGTCCAGGAGGCCACAAAAGGGAACTGCAGCCAGGCATGTAGGACAATTGTTGCACATCAACACCCTCACAGCCCACACAACCCATGTGCAGTAGATGGTAGCATCCAGCCCTAAGATTGGTGACTCTAGGCAAACGAGGGGTGGTGGATTTAGAGGAGTGGGTTGGGCAAACACGTAGTCAGGTGACTTGACAGTAGAAATAGTGAAGGGGAGGAGGAAGGAGTTCAGTAGGCCATAGTGAGCTAAACATTCCACAATAGACTTTAACCCTTACTGCCCCGGGGAACACAGTTCTACCCACTGGAACTATCCCATCTAGCTGCCATTCCATCATCCCCGGAGGTTCTGCAGCAGCGGCGGCCCCATCACTGGCCGCATATAGTGGGTGGCATCACGACTGACAATCCCCTGTAAATATTCACCTTTTATTGCCGAGCCCAGGACATGGACCGGACCAGGACCACCCGTGACTTCCCCAGTAGCAGACCGGTCCGGTACCAAGTACCCCCGTCCCAGTGGGCCCGACACAACCTCATCATCGCTCTGTATGTTCTCACGCTGCTTGTCCTCAGAACCAACCTCTTCCTGCTCTGAGCACAAAGTCAAGTTGTCATTCCAATCATGTATCTGAGTCTCATCCTCTTCTGCCTCATTGTCTCCACCAACAGGGGTTACAGTTTGGGAATAAAGGTCTACATTATGCTCTGACCCTTTTTCATCTGGGCCTGGATCCGACTCACAAATATTTTGGGCATCAGTGCAGATCATTTCCTCGTCTTGACTCCATGAAGCTTTGGAGCAGACCTCTGATTCCCAGGCTATAGTATGAGTGAACAGCTCTGCAGACTCACCCATCAGTGTTAACTCATAGTCAGTAGGGCGGCTGGAGACTTGTGAGCTGTGAGGAAGTAAGTGCGATTGGGGTGACACATCTGCAGAGCTGGAGTGTTTGTGATGTTGAAGTTGAGGTGAAGGAGAGCCCAATTGAAGGAGCACTTGATATCCATTGTGGCACCTGCTCTTTTTGGGCCTCCTCTACAAGTGTTAGCTATGCTCTGCAGTGTAAGAATGGGATGATAGCAGATTGTTCACGAAAAGAAGTAGACATTTTAGTTTGGCTTGAAGACTGTATTTGTTTAGCAGATGTTTCTGTTACTTTAGCACCTAATGTACAGACACAAAGATTTTCACCATTTCCAACACGCTTATTCCCCTTTCCACCATCAGCAGAACTTTTACCACTCATATTTGAGGGTAACTAATAGGCAACTCTGTTGTTGGCACAAAAATCTATGGATGTAAAACTAGCAGAGCTGAGTGGCCAAACAGTGGTACTACCCTAAATAGGTTTTGGTAAGTAGGTTTGGGCAGATGCAACACAAAAATGTTCTCTGCGCTGTGTGTCGGTCGATTTCAACAGAACACTGGACCACAGCTACCTGGTCAAACAGTGGTACTACTATAAATAGGTTTTGGTAGGTAGGTTTGGGCAGATGCAATACAAAAGTGTTCTCTGCGCTGTGTGTCGGTCGATTTCAACAGAACACTGGACCACAGCTACCTATCCAAGCCCTACTACTAGCCAAAAAGTATTTGCTTGGCTGGATGCAGTAAAAAAGGCTAGTAAACACAGGAGGTGTAGCTGTCTTCACAACAGTGCTACACAAGTGCCTGGCACACACTGCTACAAGCCAAAATGGATTTTCTTGGCTAGATGCAGAAAAAAAAGGCTAGTAATCATAGGAGGTGTAGCTTTCCTCACAACAGTGCTACACCAGTGCCTGGTATACACTGCTAATAGCCAAAAATTATTTACTTGGCTAAATTTGGCCAGATGCTGTAAAAAACACTTGCATAGCACTGGAACAGACCTGCCTGGCTGCCCTAAAAAGGGCTGCTCTTGGAAGTAGTCCCTAAACCTACTATCTCTCTATCTAACTTAAAATGGAATCGCTATCTAACTATCTTTGTAGCGCACACAGTAGCAGCGGCGTCTGACACTTAGCTCCACTTATAAAATGGCGAGGAGGAAAAATAGCCAGGTCTTATATGGAAAGGACATGTGACATACCCAGCCAATGACACAAGCCCTTGTGTGCTAAAAGTGCACTTTGCTCTATGCGTGCTGATAGTCTGACAGACCGGGCCACCCACAGTAAGTGGGGGAAGGAAAGAAAAAATGAAGATCTGCATTATTTGACCACAGGCCTCCCCCTATTTCCCCTCTCCTGCCCACTATTCCCAGACACTGAAACTCATAATAACGTTGAGCAAAAGCGTAGGATTGTAGGCCCCACTCCTAATATTATAAGCTAAACAGACAATATAATAACAACACCAGGCATTGGTTGCAGGGCCGGACTGGGACCAAAAAGCAGCCCTGGAGAAAAAAACCCCGCCAGCCCACATACTATATCACCCATCAGCCGCGATCAGTGAATTTTGCTTTTACGCTGTCGTGGCCTCATCACTTTCTTAAAGGAGTTATCTGAAGAGCCACATGTGAATGGCGGGGCAGAGGGAAATCAACCACAGCTCCATTCACATGTTACTCTTCACAGGCATGTTTCTCGGGATTGCGGGGTCCCAGCTGTCAGATCCACAGTGAAGGGCAAGTTATCACCTATACAGAAGAGAAGCTATGACTCCATATTGAGGATAATCAATTTAAACAACATTTAAATGATGAAAATCCAATACCAACTCTCAGTATACAGGTCAGGAGAAGTGGTACTGTGCAGTGTATATATACAGGATAATACAGATACTGAGGATTACACCCAGTATACAGGACAGGAGAAGTGGTACTGTGCAGTGTATATATACAGAATAATACAGATACTGAGGATTACACCCAGTATACAGGACAGGAGAAGTGGTACTGTGCAGTGTATATATACAGAATAATACAGATACTGAGGATTACACCCAGTATACAGGACAGGAGAAGTGGTACTGTGCAGTGTATATATACAGAATAATACAGATACTGAGGATTACACCCAGTATACAGGACAGGAGAAGTGGTACTGTGGAGTGTATATATACAGAATAATACAGATACTGAGGATTACACCCAGTATACAGGACAGGAGAAGTGGTACTGTGCAGTGTATATATACAGAATAATACAGATACTGAGGATTACACCCAGTATACAGGACAGGAGAAGTGGTACTGTGCAGTGTATATATACAGAATAATACAGATCCTGAGGATAAAAACCCAGTATACAGGACAGGAGAAGTGGTACTGTGCAGTGTATATATACAGAATAATACAGATCCTGAGGATTACACCCAGTATACAGGATAGGAGAAGTGGTACTGTGCAGTGTATATATACAGAATAATACTGAGGATTACACCCAGTATACAGGACAGGAGAAGTGATACTGTGCAGTGTATATATACAGAATAATACAGATACTGAGGATTACACCCAGTATACAGGACAGGAGAGGTGGTACTGTGCAGTGTATATATACAGAATAATACAGATACTGAGGATTACATCCAGTATACAGGACAGGAGAGGTGGTACTGTGCAGTGTGTATACACAGAATAATACAGATACTGAGGTTTACACCCAGTATACAGGACAGGAGAAGTGGTACTGTGCAGTGTATATATACAGAATAATACAGATACTGAGGATTACACCCAGTATACAGGACAGGAGAAGTGGTACTGTGCAGTGTATATATACAGAATAATACAGATACTGAGGATTACCCCCAGTATACAGGACAGGAGAAGTGCTACTGTGCAGTGTATATATACAGAATAATACAGATACTGAGGATAAAAACCCAGTATACAGGACAGGAGAAGTGGTACTGTGCAGTGTATATATACAGAATAATACTGAGGATTACACCCAGTATACAGGACAGGAGAAGTGATACTGTGCAGTGTATATATACAGAATAATACAGATACTGAGGATTACACCCAGTATACAGGACAGGAGAGGTGGTACTGTGCAGTGTATATATACAGAATAATACAGATACTGAGGATTACACCCAGTATACAGGACAGGAGAGGTGGTACTGTGCAGTGTGTATACACAGAATAATACAGATACTGAGAATTACACCCAGTATACAGGACAGGAGAAGTGGTACTGTGCAGTGTATATTTACAGAATAATACAGATACTGAGGATTACACCCAGTATACAGGACAGGAGAAGTGCTACTGTGCAGTGTATATATACAGAATAATACAGATACTGAGGATTACACCCAGTATACAGGACAGGAGAAGTGCTACTGTGCAGTGTATATATACAGAATAATACAGATACTGAGGATAAAAACCCAGTATACAGGACAGGAGAAGTGGTACTGTGCAGTGTATATATACAGAATAATACTGAGGATTACACCCAGTATACAGGACAGGAGAAGTGATACTGTGCAGTGTATATATACAGAATAATACAGATACTGAGGATTACACCCAGTATACAGGACAGGAGAGGTGGTACTGTGCAGTGTATATATACAGAATAATACAGATACTGAGGATTACACCCAGTATACAGGACAGGAGAGGTGGTACTGTGCAGTGTGTATACACAGAATAATACAGATACTGAGGATTACACTCAGTATACAGGACAGGAGAAGTGGTACTGTGCAGTGTATATATACAGAATAATACAGATACTGAGGATTACACCCAGTATACAGGACAGGAGAAGTGCTACTGTGCAGAGTATATATACAGAATAATACAGATACTGAGGATTACACCCAGTATACAGGACAGGAGAAGTGGTACTGTGCAGTGTATATATACAGAATAATACTGAGGATTACACCCAGTATACAGGACAGGAGAAGTGATACTGTGCAGTGTATATATACAGAATAATACAGATACTGAGGATAAAAACCCAGTATACAGGACAGGAGAAGTGGTACTGTGCAGTGTATATATACACACACATCCATATGTAGGCATACACATTATATATACACGCATACATTATGTATACACTATATACACACACACCATTATGTAAACACACGGTATATACACACACACAGTAATTGTGTATATATATATTATATATATATATATATATACACATCAATTTGTACACACACATCCATTTTATATATACATACATATATATATATATATTTCAGTGGCGTAGCTAGCCTGCTCTGGGCCCGGGGGCGAGATCTGCACCCAGGGCCCCCATGTGAAGAGTGGGGGGGGGAGGGAGGGGTGCTGGCAGAGAATTCTCGTGCCACCCCATCAACTGAGGCAGTGGCGTAGCAACTGCTTGTGGTGCCCGGGGCGGTCGAAAAAATTGCCGCAGCTGCCGTCCCTAAGAATTGGGCCAAATGGCCACTCACCTCCAGAACTCTCCATCCTTCTGCACTCCCCATCCTCCATCCTCCTGCACTCCCCATCCTCCTGCACTTCCCATCCTCCTGCACCCTCCATCCTCCTGCACTTCCCATCCTCCTGCACCCTCCATCCCCCTGCACCCTCCATCCCCCTGCACCCTCCATCCCCCTGCACCCTCCATCCTCCTGCACGCTCCATCCTCCTGCAGCCTCCATCCTCCTGCAGCCTCCATCCTCCTGCGCTCCCCATTCTCCTGCACCCTCCATCCTCCTGCGTCCTCCATCCTCCTGCACCCTCCATCCTCCTGCACTCCCCATCCACCTGCGCGTTCCATCCTTTTGTGTGCTCCATCCTCCTGCGCTCTCCATCCTCTTGCGCTCTCCATCCTCCTGCACTCCCCATCCACCATCCTCCAGCACCCTCCATCCTCCTGCACGCTCCATCCACCTGCGCTCTCCATCCTCTTGCATTCCATGTCCTCCGTCCTCCTGCTCTCCCCATCCTCCTGCAGTCCCCATTTTTCTGCGCTATCCATCCTCCTGCGCTCTCCATCCTCCATCCTCCTGTGCTGTCCATCCTCTATCCTCCTGCACTCTCTATCCTCTATTCCCTGCAGTTTCCATCCTCTATTCCCTACAGTTTCCATCCTCTATCCCCTGCAGTTTCCATCCTCTGTCCCCTGCAGATCCCATCCTCTGTCCCCTGCAGATCCCATCCTCTGTCCCCTGCAGATCCCATCCTCTGTCCCTGCAGATTCCATCCTCTGTCCCCCTGCAGATTCCATCCTCTGTCCCCCTGCAGATTCCATCCTCTGTCCCCCTGCAGATTCCATCCTCTGTCCCCCTGCAGATTCCATCCTCTGTCCCCCTGCAGATTCCATCCTCTGTCCCCCTGCAGATTCCATCCTCTGTCCCCCTGCAGATTCCATCCTCTGTCCCCCTGCAGATTCCATCCTCTGTCCCCTGCAGATTCCATCCTCTGTCCCCCTGCAGATCCCATCCTCTGTCCCCTGCAGATTCCATCCTCTGCCCCCTGCAGATCCCATCCTCTGTCCCCTGCAGATCCCATCCTCTGTCCCCTGCAGATTCCATCCTCTGTCCCCTGCAGATCCCATCCTCTGTCCCCTGCAGATTCCATCCTCTGTCCCCCTGCAGATTCCATCCTCTGTCCCCCTGCAGATTCCATCCTCTGTCCCCCTGCAGATTCCATCCTCTGTCCCCCTGCAGATTCCATCCTCTGTCCCCCTGCAGATTCCATCCTCTGTCCCCCTGCAGATTCCATCCTCTGTCCCCCTGCAGATTCCATCCTCTGTCCCCCTGCAGATTCCATCCTCTGTCCCCTGCAGATTCCATCCTCTGTCCCCCTGCAGATCCATCCTCTGTCCCCTGCAGATTCCATCCTCTGTCCCCTGCAGATTCCATCCTCTGTCCCCTGCAGATTCCATCCTCTGTCCCCCTGCAGATTCCATCCTCTGTCCCCCTGCAGATTCCATCCTCTGTCCCCCTGCAGATTCCATCCTCTGTCCCCTTGCAGATTCCATCCTCTGTCCCCCTGCAGATCCCATCCTCTGTCCCCTGCAGATTCCATCCTCTGTCCCCCTACAGTTTCCATCCACTGTCCCCTGCAGTTTCCATCCTCCAGACTCCCTGTATCCTTCATCCCCGTGCACAGCCTGCCACCCTCTCCACCCCTCTCACACACACCTCTTGTTGAAGGACCGGGGGGGCCGTTGCACATTCACCGCGGCCGCTGGGTGCGTCTGCTGTAAGGAGGAGGTGAGGAGGGGCGGGCAGAGCTGCAAGACAGGAAGTCCCGTCCTCCCTCCTCTCCGGCTGGCGGCCGGCTGCCAGCACGCGGGGCCCACCCAGGGAGCGGACAATGGGCCCCTCATGTCGGGGGGGCCCGGGGTGCTCGATCCCCCTGCCCCCCCGCTAGCTACGCTACTGATATATTTCATATGTATACACATATTCATATGTACACACACAGTGTGTATATATATATACATATATATATATATATATATATATACATACACACATCCGTATGTACACACATTTACAGTACATACACACACACACACATTATTATGCATAGACAAGGAGGGGGACACAGGGTGTTATCAGTGCTGTTCTGCTGCCCAGGTCACAGTTATCTGTCCAGTACATTTCTCTGTGGTCGGTCACTCTGTCTGTGGGATTGATGGGATTTATAGCAGCTGGTTGAGATTCCACAGATCGGGCAGTGAAAGTTCAATCAGTTGTCATAAATCCTCTTTGCCTCAGACGGAGACCGCAGCCACAAGACACAATCCAGACATGAAAGTGTGCAGAAACCTTCTGCCCAGGAGGCACAATATCCCCTCTTACCGCCCAGGATGAGCTCAGCCCGCACAGATGAAGTCGGCCAGGAAGGAGAGGCATGTGAAGGAGCCCTGCAGCAGCCGACAGTGTAGGAAGTGCAGGCCCCGGGCTCCCGGTCAGCAGGTTGTACAGCAGGGTCAGGGAGCAGGGAGGCATCCTGCAGCTGGAGCCGCTGAGGAGTGGAGGAGCTGTCACACTCCTCCTCAAAGAAGCGACTGCAGGAACACAGCCGGACGGAAGCTCCCCGCCGCCGGAAACACCTCTGCGTCTGCTGTGCAGCTCCCTGGCTGTGCCCGGCCGGCGGCCGCATAAAGACTTAAAGGTTCCGCAGGCGACCTCTTAAAGGTAAAGAGCGGCCGCAACGGCCCAATTTCCCTCCAGCCCACCGGGAGAACTCCCGATATGACCTATGGCCAGTCCGGGTCTGATTGGTTGGCATGAAATGGCCGAGAGGCTTTTAATAGGGTTAACTTTAATAAATAATCTATATGTATTAATTAAAACTTTTTCATGGGGGCGTGTCCTGCAGCTAATGGAGCAGGACGCTTGAAGTGGAAGCTCCTCAAGCAGAGCCCTAACACCGGAACTTTCCAGCACTTGCGGGACCACTCGTTGCACTTACCACCGGGAGAAGACCCACAGAACGCCTAGGGATGCCTTGAGCCTCTTCCCGCCACCGCGATCCTCCGCAGAAGGTGACAGACGTTTTCCCCTTAGAGAGGCAGCCCACGTACCGCTCCAAAATGGCGCCGGCTGCAGCTTCTCCTGCACACTCTCCTCGTGCTTCCCACAGCCCCACAGAGCGTGCTGACAGGGAGAAGGAGATGGGCCCTGTCTTACAACAATACATGCGCTCCTTTTTTGATTCTGTGCACAAATCACTGCAAGCGGATATGAAGGGGTTAATAGGGGAGTTGAGAGAGGACATGGCGGCTATAGGGGAGAGAACCAGCCACTTGGAAAGTAAGATGACAGAATTTGCAACAGCACATAATCAGATAGCAAATGACTTTCAGATTTTAGATAAAGAGATGATCCACACTGTGCATACCATTCTGTGGGATCTGGAGGATAAGCTACACAGAGGGAATATAAAAATAAGGGGTATGGAAGAATCTGTGGAAGACAGAGATATCCCGGGCACAGTCTCCACTTTTCTCCAAAGCATGCTTCCGGAGATCCCCATTTCTGATCTCTCCATTGAAAAAGTATATGGGCTGCCTAAACCTGCACATATCCGCAAGGACTTGCCTAGAGACACTCTCATCTGTTTTGTACATCCTAAAGTAAAGGACTTAACCCTTCAAGCGATGAAGTGTAGTCCCCCACTTGTTGCTCCTTTTAAAGATTGGAAAATTTTCCCTGACTTGTCACCCGGGACTCTTGCACGAAGGCGCGATTTTGCCCCATATTGTCAGATTTTAAGGGAGAATGGAATACAATATAACTGGGGATCCCCAGTTAAGGTGAACTTTCGATACAAAAGGACCTCAACAATCTTTCTCCTCCCTGAGTCAACTTGGAAAGGCGCTGTGAACCTGGAACCTTGCGCCACTTAGCAACTCTTCGTCATCCAGCTCTAAATCAGGAGGAGACACTAGGGGGCCCTCCGTTGCAGAGGAAAGGAATGCCCACTACCCCTGCACTTGACTATGGGGACTCTGGTCTTGATGGTGCTTCTGCATTTTGTAGTGGCCTTTGTTAGATTTTATTTTTGGCCACGAGGTTCACACCTAGGCTGTTTGCTAGCACAACAGTGACTTCAGCCTCCTCTTCTGTGTGATTGCACAGAAGAGACATTTGGTGAACCTGCCCTCCCATAGCTCAGACTCTGTGCCGAGCTGCTCTAAGTTTACATATTTGTGGTTTTTGTTGTTTGTATTTCCCTCATCACGTTCCCTCTTTTATCTTTCCTTTGTCCGTCTGGTTGTTTTAGTCTCTTTCCACTTGTTATTTCCCTTAAGTCGTTTCCCTATACCTTAATGCCTGCTATACTGAACATTATAAACTACGTCGTTATGAGTCTTAAATTAGTTACGCTGAACGTAAAGGGGCTGAACTCCCCAGCAAAACGTTCGTTCCTATGGAAGGAGGTGTCATTCTAAGGCCGACATTTTTTGCATCCAGGAGACGCATCTCCTGGAGGGAGATAATGGTAAACTTCGTCATAAATTATTCACTAATATCTTCTTTGCTAATCATACGGTAAAAAAGGCTGGAGTATGCATCATGGTGAAGAATTCCGTCCAGTTCTAAAGTTCTAATTGATTAACGCCATAGCAGACCCAGCGGGAAGATTTCTCATATTGATATGTAGCATCTCTGGCAAAATTATAACAATAGGTAATGTGTATGCACCTAATGAAGCTCAAATCCGCTTCTTGAGGACCTTCTTTGGAAAGCTGAAGGAAGTGGCACAGGGTATGACAGTTATATGTGGAGACTTCAACAGGGTCATGGATCGACATATGGACAGTTCATATTCAAGAGGTCGGGGGGGGAGGGAGTTGGGCCCTTTGTGTCGAGCTTCATCTCCATGATGTCTGGCGTTACCGGCATTCTACAGAGAGGGATTTGTCCTTCTATTCCCATAGGCACAGGTCGTACTCCAGAATTGACTACTTCCTGGCGGACAGTGACACGGTTGCAGCCTGTGCCTCTGCAGGCTTAGGGTTGATAACCTGCTCAGACCATGCACCGACGTTGTTGGAGATCAGGGTAGGAGCCAATCAGAACCCCGCGCGGTCCTGGAGGTTAAATGTTGGTCTCCTCTCCCGTAAGGATGTCCTACACATGGTGGAATAGAATTTGTTTTCCTTCTTTGATATAAGTGACAATGGAGAGGCGTCGGATGATACGTTATGGGCATCCCATTAAGCAGTTTTGAGAGGTCTTCTTCTTCAGAGAGCCTCTCAAATGAAGAGAGCTGGAGACCAAATGAGGTCTGATTTGATCACACAACTTCACCGCTTGGAGAATCTGAACAAAGGGAACCCGGTGTCTCATCTGCTTTCTCAGATAATTACGGTTAGACACCAGCTTAGAGCTTTAACGTTGCCCCAACATGACAAATGTCTCCGCCATTTTAAATTGAAGCATTATGCCGCAGGAGACAAAGCGGGGGCCATTTTGGCTAGACAAATTAAAAAATGTACAGCTAATGGTGTGATAGACTCTATAGTGGATGACAAAGGTAAAAGGATGAAACATCCTGGTGGGATAGTGGAGATTTTTGCACCATACTACGCTGGGCTATATAATTTGAAAAAATGATGAAGAAACCCCGCAGCCAACCCCACAGTCTATTGATAACTTCTTAGCAGCTTTGAATCTCCCGTCAGTTTCCAAGGAACAATTAGACTCCATAAACTCCCCCTTCTCTTTTGCTGAGATCACTAAAGTTATCACTTCGACAAAAAACCTTTCAGCACCTGGGCCAGATGGCTTCCCAACTGAATATTATAAGTCCTTTTCTTGTCAACTTATGCCCTATCTCCTTAAAATTTTTAATTCTGGCAACGAGCTGCACGAATCCCTCACTCTCTTTGGAAGCTACAATAACCACTATCCCCAAGTTGGGCAAACACCCGGACTTGCCAAGTAATTATCGCCCTATTTCCCTTCTAAACTGTGATTTAAAGATTTACTTTAAGATCTTGGCTAACCATCTGGCAGAGGTTCTCCCGACTCTGGTTAACCTGGATCAGGTGGGCTTTGTGAGGGGAGACAGGCAAAAGATGGTTCTCGAAGAATTTTGGACCTTATTGTGGTGGCTGAGAGCAATGCAGTCCCCAGTGTACTCCTGTCGTTAGACACCGAAAAGGCGTTTGATAGGGTACACTGGGGCTACCTAAAGGAGGTACTCAGGAAGTTTGGCCTTGTGGCCACATTGCCTCTGCAATCTTCAGTCTTTATTCTAACTCCAATGCGAGAGTCCTCTCTTCTGGGTTTCTATCCAGCTGTTTCTCCATAACAAATGGTACACGCCAGGGTTGCCCACTGTCGCCGGTGATCTTTTTACTACTCCCGAAAATGCTATACTGCTTTAGATGCCTGCCTATTTCCTTCCCTAATAAATTATCGACGAAACTCCAGAAACTGGTTACCAATTACATTTGGGCAGGTAAAAAACCTAGAGTCTCTAGACAAGTGATGTTTCTCAGCTTATGAAAGGGAGGGATGGGAATACCAGACCTCAAATCTTACCATAAAGCGGTGATTTTGGAAGAAATTAAGGCGTGGTGGCACTCCCTAACTGACTTAAGGTGGATACAAATTGAAAGTGACTCTGTGGGTGGGGGCCCTTTACGTCGGGTTTTGGCTGAGGAGTCCTTAGGCCCAATTAGATGGGTGTGTGGTCTAGATACTGCACGAACACTTCTTAACCATTGGAGACGGACTCCTGATGGATGGACTTTGCTCCCCCCTTTGGTGATTCCGCTTGCAGCTTTACGTTTTCATGTGCCCTCTTTGGATGTGGATTTGTGGGTTGGAGCGGGGATTGTGACTTTGAGTGATTTGTCAGTTGACGACAAGTTGATCCTGTTTGACTTATTAGTCACGAGATTTCCTTCACTCAAAGGTGTCTTCCTACAATATTTCCAGATCAGACATTATTTTAAATCTATGTTTTGCAGACTTGGGAGAGAGCAATTTACACCTTCCCCTGTTACGAAGTTTATGTTGTCGAATCTGGAGATTACTAAAGGTCTAGCTGAGATATATGGCAGTCTGCTACATAATGGCTCTCCTCAAAAACTAGAATACATGACGAAGTGGGAAGGGGATCTGAAATTCCTATCTAATCGGGAATATAAAAAAAATAAAGGGCGGTCTAATGGCGCACTAAGAAGGAGAGGATTACTAATCTTATATTAAAGCATCCAACATGCTTCGACAGTCTACAGCCGTCTTCCTCAGGTGATATAAGGGACTTTATCACAGAAATGCTTTATACAAGGAGTGGAAGCCTGGCCTCAGGAGTCTAATTAGTTAATTGTAAATTTCTAACATTTAACCCTTGATTATCCTAATACCCTGGTCTCAGGCTTCCCACAATCTATAATAAAATATATTTGATGCGTATAATACATTAAAACACCCTATAAAAGCACATTATGTGTTATAAAAAAACATAATTAAAAAACACACATAATTCCATATTAATTCATAAATGTCCATATAAAATATCCATATAAAATACATTAAAATCCATCCATCCCCCATCCTACTGTATCCTAACCCGCCCCTCATAGACTGTGAGCCCTCGTGGACAGGGTCCCTGCCCCTCCTGTACCTGTACGTCCTGATCGCCTAGATTTAGTGTACTTGTTCTTGTCTCCCTCATCCTCATGTAAAGCGCCATGGAACCTAATGGCGCTATATAAATAAATAATAATAATAATACTTTAAAACCAATTAAAAATGAATTATTATTAAAAATTAAATGACCATAATTATCATCATTCTCCAACCACTACCCACTATATACACTCACATCCCCAAAATTCGTGTATATGTAATATAATACCTCCCCATCCTATGTATATAAGTCTCTATTAGTGATGAGCGAGTACTAAAATGCTCGGGTGCTCGAAGCTCGGGCCGAGCATCCCGAGATACTCGTGTACTCAGCCCGAGTACCGAGCCCAATGTTATCCTATGGGAGACCCGAGTATTTTTATGAAATGACTGCCGGCAGCATGTAGAAACCCTAAAAATGTCACAAAAGTCTCAGAAGAGTGCTCAAATGACAAGGCAACACCATGGGGAAGACCCCAGGAAGCATTTCTCACTCAAAAGTCACAGCTGTAAACAATCTTGTCTGAGTTTCACGCCAATTTTACGGAGTCACCAGAAAACCTTCCAAAATGACACCAAAGGGAATATTTAAGGTGGAAATGTTAAGGGCACATACCCAATAGTGAGATACAGCTGTTGTATGTTACTTTTTGTGATTACATGAAAGATTTTACGTGAAAACATTGTGCGGCACTCCGATGACCCTGAGAAGAGACGTACATGAAGCCCTGTCTTGAAATAATGTGCCCATTTTGAGGAACTGGGTCTATTGTAGTATTTTCCTTTGCCAGCGCAGTCCAAAATTGGGAGGTTCACCAATGCCCCTGGATAGAGACGTGCAGGAGGGCCTGTAAACCTGAAGTGGGTGTATTGTAGTATAGCCCTTTGGCAGGGCAGCCAAAAATTGGGAGGCTCCACAATGACCCATGCATACAGACATGCATGAGGGCCTGTAAACCTCAATTGGGTGTATTGTAGTATAGCCCTTTGGCAGGGCAGCCAAAAATTGGGAGGCTCCACAATGACCCATGCATACAGACATGCATGAGGGCCTGTAAACCTCAATTGGGTGTATTGTAGTATAGCCCTTTGGCAGGGCAGCCAAAAATTGGGAGGCTCCACATTGTCCCAGGATAGAGACGTGCAGGAGGGCCTGTAAACCTGAAGTGGGTGTATTATAGTATAGCCCTTTGGCAGGGCAGCCAAAAATTGGGAGGCTCCACATTGTCCCTGGATAGAGACGTGCAGGAGGGCCTCAAAACATTTTTCCCATTGAAAAGGAGTGGGTCTCCTGTCGTTGTAATGCCCATTCTAAAAGAATGGGCGAAAAAAATTAACCACTGGGGGTATACCTGAAACAACAGCCTAACTATTGTAATGGTCATCATGGTGGCACATGAGGAGAAGGAGGAGCAGTCCAGCGATTAGCCAAAGTCCAGAAGTGTGTACCTATGGGTGAGTGGAGGTACATGGCAAATTCCCATAACAAAATTTTAATTCCGCTGTCATTTGTTGGTGGTGTGAGAGAGCCAGCCCACATGCAGGGATTGGCTGGCAGACCACTGCAATGCCACAGCTTTGTTAGTTGTGGCATTGCAGTGATTGGCCGGCCTGCACAGCGTGACCGAGCCTTTATAAGACCCGGCCACAATGTGCTCTGCACACAGCCATCCAGACAGAGTGTAGGGAGAGTGTCTGCTGCTGCTTAGGGACAGATTTGCAGGCCTCATAGGTAGATCCGGAGCAGGGCTGCAAACTGCTGCTGACCACAACAGTCCTTCTCAGGACTAATCTAGGAGGATATAGGCAGGGTGATCCAGATCGGTATCCAAGCTTTTCTGTGACCATAACAGTCACCAGACTGTTGTACTTACTAGCTTGATACAGGTTAGGGACTAGAGTCCTACTCTCCTGTGACCATAACAGTCACCAGACTGTTGTACTTACTAGCTTGATACAGGTTAGGGACTAAAATCCTTCTTTCCTGTGACCTGAACAGTCACCAGACTGTTGTACTTACTAGCTTGATACAGGTTAGGGACTAAAATCCTACTCTCCTGTGATCTGAATAGTCACCAGACTGTTGTACTTACTAGCTTGATACAGGTGAGGGACTACAATCCTACTCTCCTGTGACCTGAACAGTCACCAGACTGTTGTACTTACTAGCTTGATACAGGTTAGGGACTAAAATCCTACTCTCCTGTGACCATAACAGTCACCAGACTGTTGTACTTACTAGCTTGATACAGGTTAGGGACTAAAATCCTACTCTCCTGTGACCATAACAGTCACCAGACTCTTGTCGCTGTATACAGGCAAAATGCGCAAGGGCGTTGGCAAGGGCGTTGGCAAGGAACAAGGAAGTGAACGTGATGGTGGTGCAGGCAGAGGCCGAGGTAGTGTGCAAGCACTAATTTCGCAACAACAAAGGGGCACATCTACTCTCTCGCACGTCCTGGCCCAAATTCTTGGGGCCCGCAGCAGTACACCGCTCTTGAACCAAGACCAGTGTCAACAGCTTGTTACTTGGATAGCGGATAATGCTTCAAGTCAGATTGGCACCTCCACAAATACCCTGTCTTCCACACGGTCAAGTGTCAGTAGCCGTGATACTGCACCGCACATTTCCCAACCTGATCCTCCTTCCCACCACCAGGACGAGTACACGTCCACAGACATTACTGATCCCACACTTGGACACTCGGAAGAGCTGTTCACGTATCCATTCGCAGAATCTGGCTTCTCGCCAGCTCCTGTTGAAGTGGGTGATGAGGAGATGGTATGTACAGATGCCCAAATATTTGAGCAGCCACGTTCTCACGAACGGAATGTTGGCAACGTGTCTCAACAAGGGGTGGACGATGATGAGACACAATTGCCAGGAAGTCAGAAGGAGGATCAGGGTGCGGAAGAGGAAGACGACGTGGTGGATGATTCAGTAGCTGACCCAACCTGGCAGGAGGATATGCAGAGCAAGGACAGCAGTGCACAGGGGGAGGAAGGCGTAGCATCCCAACAGGCAGTACGAAGCAGGGTCGTGTCTGCAGACAGAAGGCAGGCAACCGTTCCCCGGAACAACAACACGACTCAAGGTGCAAATGTTAGGTCTCCCCGAGTCTGGCAGTTTTTTAAGTTGGCTCCAGATGACTCTAAAAAGGCCATTTGCAACACCTGCAATGCCAGCATCAGCAGGGGTACGAAAACTAGCAGCCTGACCACCACCAGCATGATCAGGCACATGTCAGCCAAGCACCCGACTTTGTGGGAAGTACAACAGAGTCGAGGAGCGGTGCTTGCTGATGTCACTGCTACGTCTTCGCATGTTGTGCGTGCGAGCCAATCCCCTGTCCATGCTGGCCGTGAACAAGCCTCCAGCCCTGCACCTGAAGTTGCCCACGCACAAATAACACCACCATCAAGCACGTCCTTGTCCCAGCGCAGCGTTCAATTATCCATTCAGCAAACCTTTGAACGCAGGCGCAAATACGCTGCCAACGCCCCACATGCCACAGTCCTAAATTCTCACATTTCGCGACTCATAGCGCTAGAAATGTTGCCTTTCCGGCTGGTGGAGACGGAAGCATTCCGCGACCTGATGGCGGCTGCTGTCCCACGTTACTCGGTCCCCAGCCGCCACTATTTCTCCAGATGTGCCGTCCCCGCATTGCATAACCACGTGTCCCAAAGCATCACAGATGCCCTGAACAACGCTGTTTCAGCCAAAGTCCACCTAACCACAGACACGTGGACAAGTGCTTGTGGGCAAGGCCGCTACATCTCCTTGACGGCACACTGGGTTAATATTGTGGAGGCTGGGACCCAGTCTGAGCGAGGGATGGAACACATCCTTCCCACACCAAGGATAGCAGGCCCTACCTCTGTCAGGGTTTCACCGACACTCTACAGCTCCGGAATGTCATGCTCCTCAGCCTCCTCCTCCTGCGCATCCTCATCCACTGTACCCTCCACACCAGTCCCAAGCTGGAAGCACTGCAGCACTGCCTCTGCGAAGCGGCAACAGGCTGTGCTGAAGCTAGCAGGCATAGGTGACAAACCCCACAATGCAGAAAAGGTGTGGACAGCTCTGAAACAGCAGGCAGATCACTGGCTCACACCTCTGAACCTAAAGCCAGGAAAGGTCGTGTGTGACAATGGCCGGAACCTGGTGGCAGCTTTGAGGCGAGGCCAGCTGACGCATGTTCCATGCATGGCCCATGTGCTCAACCTGGTGGTTCAGCGGTTTATAAAATCATGCCCAGAGCTGTCTGATCTGCTGGTAAAAGTTCGCCGCCTGTCTGCACATTTTCGCAAGTCACCTGCTGCTTCAGCCGGCCTTGCCGGCTTTCAGCGCCGTTTGCGTCTTCCGGCCCACAGACTGGTGTGTGATGTCCCCACGCGTTGGAATTCAACTCTGCAGTCTGCACATGTTAGTCAGGATATGTGAGCAGAAGAGGGCAGTTGTTGACTACCTGCATCACCTAAGCCGTCGGGAAATGGGTCAAACTCCACACATAACACCTGAGGAGTGGAGATGGATGTCCGACCTATGTACCGTCCTCCAAAACTTTGAGGACTCCACCAAGATGGTGAGCGGCGATGACGCCATTATTAGCGTCACCATACCGCTACTCTGCCTTCTAAAACGGTCTCTGCTAAAAAACAAAGAGGATGCATTGCAGGCGGAGCGCGATGACTTGGAGCAAGAAACAGTAGTGGGTGTGGGTGAAAACACACAGCCCAGCCTCATCTCACCACAACGTGCAGTGGAGGACTATGAGGAGGAGGAGGAGGAGGATGAAGACATGGAGCAACTCTCTGGCCAAATTGAGGATATGACATGCACACCAGTGATACCTTCGATTCAGCGTGGCTGGCCAGAGGACAGGGGAGATGAGGAGGAGGAGGACAGCATGTTCAGTCATCGTGTTGGTCAGGATATGGAAGTGTTGGCTGTTAAGAGTCTGGCGCACATGGCTGACTTTATGGTAAGCTGCTTGGTTCGTGACCCTCGCTTTCAGAACATCTTGGCCGACAATCAGTACTGGTTGGCAACACTTTTAGACCCACGCTACAAGGAGAACTTTATGTCTCTCATTCCTGAGGCGGAGAGGTCAGCCAAAATGCAGCAGTTCCGAAGGCCATAGTCACGGAAGTAGTCAAATCATTCCCCTCACAAAACGCTAGCGGCATAGGTCAGGAATCGGTGGACAACCAAGGAGTACGGCCGAGAGGGGCACAAGTTCAATCCGCCAGAGGTAGGGGAACAGTCTTTACGATGTGGGACAGTTTTCTCAGCCCCTCACGTACCACAGCCCCTGAGGTGCGGGGTAGTGCCACAAGAAATGCTAAGTTTGGCCAGATGCTGAAGGAGTACCTTGCAGATCGAACAACTGTACTGCGAGATTCCTCCGTGCCTTACAATTATTGGGACTCCAAGCTGGACACGTGGCATGAATTGGCTCTCTACGCCTTGCAAGTCCTGGCCTGCCCTGCCGCTAGCATTTTGTCAGAGCGGGTTTTCAGTGCCACAGGTGGAATCATTACTGATAAACGCACCCGCCTGTCAACTGAAAATGCTGACAGGCTGACTCCTCAAGATGAACAAGGGTTGGATTGGGCCAGACTTCACCACACCACCAACAAATGACAGCGGAATTTAAATTTTGTTATGGGAATTTGCCATGTACCTCCACTCACCCATGGGTACACACTTCTGGACTTTGGCTAATCGCTGGACTTCTCTTCCTTCTCCTCATGTGCCACCATGATGACCGTTACAATAGTTAGGCTGTTGTTTCAGGTATACCCCCAGTGGTAAATTTTTTCACCCATTCTTTTAGAATGGGCATTACAACGACAGGAGACCCACTCCTTTTCAATGGGAAAAATGTTTTGAGGCCCTCCTGCACGTCTCTATCCTGGGACAATGTGGAGCCTCCCAATTTTTGGCTGCCCTGCCAAAGGGCTATACTACAATACACCCACTTCAGGTTTACAGGCCCTCCTGCACGTCTCTATCCTGGGACAATGTGGAGCCTCCCAATTTTTGGCTGCCCTGCCAAAGGGCTATACTACAATACACCCACTTCAGGTTTACAGGCCCTCCTGCACGTCTCTATCCTGGGACAATGTGGAGTCTCCCAATTTTTGGCTGCCCTGCCAAAGGGCTATACTACAATACACCCACTTCAGGTTTACAGGCCCTCTTGCACGTCTCTATCATGGGACAATGTGGAGCCTCCCAATTTTTGGCTGCCCTGCCAAAGGGCTGAACTACAATACACCCACTTCAGGTTTACAGGCCCTCATGCACGTCTCTATCCAGGGGCATTGGTGAATCTCCCAATTTTGGACTGCCCTGGCAAAGGAAAATACTACAATAGACCCAGTTCCTCAAAATGGGCACATTATGTCAAGACAGGGCTTCATGTACGTCTCTTCTCAGGGTCATCGGAGTGCCGCACAATGTTTTCATGTAAAATCTTTCATGTAATCACAAAAAGTAACATACACAAGCTGTATCTCACTATTGGGTATGTGCCCTTAACATTTCCACCCTGAATATTCATTTTGGTGTCATTTTGGAAGGTTTTCTGATGACTCCGTAAAATTGGCGTGAAACTCGGACAAGATTGTTCACAGCTGTGACTTTTGAGTGAGAAATGCTTCCAGGGGTCTTCCCCATGGTGTTGCCATGTCATTTGAGCACTCTTCTGAGACTTTTGTGACATTTTAGGGTTTCTACATGCTGCCGGCGGTCATTTCATAAAAATACTCGGGTCTCCCATAGGATAACATTGGGCTCGGTACTCGGGCCGAGTACACGAGTATCTCGGGATGCTCGGCCCGAGCTTCGAGCACCCGAGCATTTTAGTACTCGCTCATCACTAATTATGAACAACATAAACTAAAATTGAAAACAATTAAGGAAAAATCCCCTGACACGAGTGGAGTGAGTAACATTATCCCAAAAGGAGATAAGAAATATGTACAGGTTTAATAATAATAATAATAATAATAATAATAATAGTAGTAAAAAAACAAATAATATTTTTTCTTCACCTGATAAGAGAAAACAATCAAGGTAGGGGAATAGATATTCCTTCTTATGGACATAATAATATTCCTGAAACCTGTTTGGCAGTGTTGAAATGACGTTTGATTGGACTAGAGCCCGTGGGGGGGATTGAGTGGTTTATGTCCCCCTAATGGAATAGAGATATACAATAAATCCTACCAATAAACATGGGATCTAATATAGGGAACATGGTACCCCAAAATTATGATCTAAGTTTAAACACAAGAGGGCACTCTATTGAGAATTCACATGCATCAATTGTTCCTACTAAGGGAGGAACTTCCAATAGCACAGAATTCACTAATTTCACAGTATCAGAATCACAGTATAACACATCAACACAGGTTGGGGAGACTAACCTGTCACAGGGGGTTCAGTCACAATTGGAAAATAGTTGTAACAATTCAAATTTAACATTATTCACTGTGCACAATGACAGTATAGTACAGGAATCGACACAACAGGATTCTGAGCCAAGTTTATTTTCACAGGAAGAATGGAGTAATATTGAATTAACATAGGAAGGAAATAAGGATGAAGCAGTTAAGAAAGGGGGAGATCATACAATTGTGGGTCAGGTTGGTAATTCAGTTCCCCAAGAAGTAGGGATGATTATTCCAAATGGGGTGACCGTAACATCTATAGATGGAATAGTGGATTCAAATACCATCTTAGAAATAGTACCACAAATAAAAGACACAGTAAATTTATCTCCACCTATTGGTTCTAGTAATACAGAAAGTGTACACATACCCAATGACACAATACCTAATGGGGAGTTACAAAACGGGGAATATGAAAATTACTCAATTTTTTCAATTGGTCCCGGGAAGACATCCCAAACGAAAAAGAGGGAGCGGGGCTGTAGGGGAAGATGAGGAAACCGTGGAAAATGGAATAAGCAATCAGGATGTTGTACAAAAGAAAACCAAAACAATATAGGGGGTCAACAGGAGGGGGGAACTATAGGGGATCATGGTAATGCAACAGGGATCTTTAATATCTCTGGTCATGTTCTTTCAGATGATGAGAAATCCTTATTGGAACATGGGCTTCCCTTTTGTCCATCCTCTAGATTGGATCCATTTTCACTTTATTTGGATCTAAACGAATGGTTTAGAAAAATCATTGTACAAAGACACTTTTTGTTAGAGGAGTGAAGAAAACCAAAGAGTCCATTGGTAAATAGTCCAGAGGAGGAGGGGGAATCAATAGGAGGGGCAAAACGTGAATCCAAAAGGTACTGCTGGTAAATTTTATCCAGTACACCATAAATGATCACACATGGAGACCTTTCAACAGCTAGTCTTAAAAGAGATGAGATCTTTCACTTATCCTAAGAAAAAGAATAATCTTACATTAACCCCTTAAGGACCGAGTCACTTTGCACCCTAATGACCAGACCATTTTTTGCAATTCTGACCAGTGTCCCTTTATGAGGTTATATCTCTGGATCGCTTCAACGGATTATAGTGATTCTGAGATTGTTTTTTTGTGACATATTGGGCTTCATGTTAGTATTAAATTTAGGTCGATAATTTTTGCGTTTATTTGTGAAAAAATCAAAAATTTGGCAAAAAATGTTGAAAATTTCGCAATTTTCAAATTTTTTATTTTTATTCTGCTAAACCAGAGAGTTATGTGCCACAAAATAGTTAATATATAACATTTCCCACATGTCTACTTCACATCAGCACAATTTTGGAAGAAAAAAAAAAAAATTTTGGTAGGACGTTATAAGTGTTCAAAGTTCATCAGCAATTATTCATTTTTCCAGTAAAATTTACAAAACCATTTTTTAGTGACCACCCAAAAGTGACACCATTCCAAAAACTGCACCCCTCAAGCTACTCAAAACTATATTCAAGAAGATTATTAACCCTTCAGGTGCTTCATAGGAACAAAGATAAAGTTGAAGGAAAAAATGGACATTTTAATTTTTGTGCCAAAAATGTTCTTTTAGCCTCAATTCTTTCATTTCCACATGGGCAACAGGATAGAATGCATCCTAAAATATGTTGGGCAATTTCTACTGAGTACACAGATACCTCATATATGGTCATAAACCAGTGTTTGGGCGCACGGCAGGGCTCAGAAGGGAGGGAGCGCAATTTGAATTTTGGAGCCAATTTTCCGTTCAAAAAGTGAAATGGCGCTCCTTCACTTCTGAGCCCTGCCGTGCGCCCAAACAGTGGTTTATGACCACATATAAGGTATCGGTGTGCTCAAGAGAAATTGCCCAACAAATTTTGGGATATATTTTATCCCTTTGTCCATGCGAAACTGAAAAAATATAGGCAAAAATAAATTTTGTGTGAAAAAAAAAGTGTTTTTTCATTTTTATGGATGAATTTGTGAAGCATCTGGGGGTTCAAAGTGCTCACTATGCATCTAGATACGATCCTTAGGGGGTCTAGTTTCCAAAATGGGGTCATTTGTTGGGGAGCTCCAATGTGGAGACACACAGGGACCCTCCAAACGTGACATGGTGTCCGCTAACAATTTGAATGGAAAATGAGCTCTAATTGTTAGCGGACACCATGTCGTATTTGGAGGGTCCCTGTGTGTCTCCACATTGGAGCTCCCCCACAAATGACCCCATTTTGGAAACTAGACCCCCAAAGGAACGTATCTAGATGCATAGTGAGCACTTTGAACCCCCAGATGCTTCAGAAATTCATCTGTAAATATGAAAATGCACTTTTTTTTTTCCACAAATAATTTCTTTTTTTATTATTGCGGATCAATTTGTGAAGCATCTGGGGGTTCAAAGTGCTCAATATGCATCTAGATATAATCCGTTGGGGATCTAGTTTCCAAAATGGGGTCACTTGTGGGGGAGCTCCAATGTGGAGACACACAGGGACCGTCCAAACGCGACATGGTGTCGGCTAACAATTTGAGCTCATTTTCCATTCAAATTGTTAGTGGACACCATGTCGCGTTTGGAGGGTCCCCGTGTGTCTCCACATTGAAGCTCCCCCACAAGTGACCCCATTTTGGAAACTAGACCCCCAAAGGAACATATCTAGATGCATAGTAAGCACTTTCAACCCCCAGGTGCTTTCACAAATTGATCTGTATAAATGAAAAAAGAAACTTTTTGTGGAAAAAAAAAGTGCTTTTTCATTTTTATGGATGAATTTGTGAAGCATCTGGGGGTTCAAAGTGCTCACTCTGCATCTAGGGGGGTCTAGTTTCCAAAATGAAGTCACTTGTGGGATAGCTCTAATGTTCAGGCACACAGGGAGGGGCTCTCCATACCCGACATAGTTTCCGCTAACAATTGGAGCTAATTTTCCATTGAAATTGTTAGCGGACACCAAGTCGCATATGGAGAACCCGTGTGCCACCAGCACAAGGGCAACTGGAAGAGTTCGGGTACAGCACCAGAAAATGCCGCCTCTAATGAATGCGCTATTTTCTTGGGTGGCTGTGGGTTGCAATTTGCAGCGTGGGGGACACACAACATTTGGGTCTCTCCACGCTGAGGATTCCAGTCAGCCAGCTACCAAGTTGTACATGGCTGGCTACAAAAAATACAGCAAAATACAACAAAAGATGACGTGGGGCTCCGCCATATTTTTGGTCCAGCCAGGTACAACTTGGCAGCTACAGACTGCCAGCAACCACCAACTGCCTCGTTGTACCTGGCTGCAACCAAAAATACAGCGAAGCCCATTTTTTTTTTTATTTCTAGAACTAATTCTAGAAGAAAAAAAAGACGTAGGGCTCCGCCATATTTTTGGCCCAGCCAGGTACAACTAGGCAGCTGGGGGCTGGAATCCTCAGCATGGAAAGGCCCAAGCGTTCTAGCCCCCCATGCTGCGAATTGTAGCCCGCAGGGCCCCCAGAAAATGGCACATTCATTGAAGCGCCATTTTCTGGCGCTGTACCCATGCTCTTCCAGTTGCCCTGGTGCCGGTGGCAAACTGGGTAATAAAGGGGTTAATGCCAGCTTTTTATTGGCAGTTGGCACTAAGCCCGAGATTCATAATATTGGGCCAATGTTAGACCCACCATTAGGAATCTCTGGTAAGTAGTCAATAAATACACACAGAGAAAAATATTTTTATTTTGATAAAAAACACAAACAAAGTTCAGACTCCATCTTTATTATAAAAAGATCCGACGTAGTCCACAACGAAGGTCCCACGACCCTCGATCACCTCCAACGTAGTCCACAACGAAGGTCCCACGATTGCCATGCGGGAGGATCGGACTGCAAAGTAGCGATCTGACAGCCCGGGTGCAGTGATCCGGTATGTGGATCACTGCACCAGGGCTGTGAGATCGTTTTCTGCAGCTCAATCCGCATGCAGGAGGATCGGACTGCAGAGCAGTGATCTGGCAGCCCGGGTGCAGCGCCGAGGCTGCGAGATCACTTTCTGTAGCTCGATCCTCATGCAGGAGGATCGGACTGCAGAGCAGCGATCTGGTAGCCCGGGTGCCGTGCCAGGGCTGCAAGATTGCTTTCTGCAGCTCGATCCCCATGCAAGGGGAATCCCCTGCATGGAGAGAAAGCTGCAGAAAGCAATCTGACAGCTTGGTTTCAGTGATCCACTGGATCACTGCGCCCGAACTGTCAGATCTCTTTCTGCAGTTCGATCCCCATGCAGGGGGATGGGGGATCATAAATCCCCCTGCAGGGGGATGGGGGATCAGGGATCCCCCTGCAGGGGGATGGTGGATCAGGGATCCCCTTGCAGGGGGATGGGGGATCAAGGACCCCCCTGCAGGGGGATCAGGGATCCCCTTGCAGGGGGATGGGGGATCAGGGATCCCCTTGCAGGGGGATGGGGGATCAGGGATCCCCCTGCAGGGGGTCTTACCGGACGTCGGGTCCGGAAGGATGAGCGGCGGTGAGAGGAGGCTGACAGCAGGAGGCGGCAGCGGCAGAGGCAGACGACCCGGCAGGAGGAGGTGAGCGGAAGGAAGTGGCGGGAAGAGGTGATCACCTCCTCCCGCCGGTCACCGGCGGTGGCGGGGGGGCCCAGAAACAGCAGGGGACAGGGGGGACAGCGGGAGACCCGCAGCAGGGCGGGGGCAAGAGGGATGAGCAGTGGGGGGGCAGACATAGCAGGGGGCAGGGGGGGATGAGCGTGGGGGGCCCAGACACAGCAGGGGACAGCGGGGGACCCGGGACAGGGCGGGGACAAGTGGGATGAGTGCGGGGAGGGGAGCGGGGGTGCCAGACACAGTGGGCATAGGAGTAGGACCGGACACAGGAGCAGTGGGCCAGCCAGGGGATGCATACAGGAGCCTGGCACAGCTGACAGCCTGGCTCCTGCAGAGATCATGCAGGGAAGTGCTGACATTCAGCACTTTCCTGCGCAATCATGATGTGATCGGTCGGTCAGATTGACTGACTGATCACATCACTCTGAGTGTGGAGACCCCTAAAAAGGGTCCCCACACCTCTTCCCCTGACCCATAGCTTTCACTGACAGCTGTTAGATTTGAGCTGTCACTGTTTGTTTAGAAGCAGTGACAGTTCAAAGCCATGAAGAGTATACTCATCATGATGCGGGAACTGACATCTTTTCATGACGAGTATACTCGTCATTAGTCGTAAAGGGGTTAAAAGAAAGGAAAATACTAATGTGATTATCAGAAAAGCAGATAAAGGAGGTGGGGTGGTCGTAATAAACAAAGAATGGTATATTAATGAATGTATTAGAATATTGGAGGACCGCAGTTTCTATGAACCTCTGGACTACAACCCTCTCAATTGCAATCTTCTTGAAATATAATGGTCTGATAAAAGATGCACATTTGAAGGGCCTTTTAACCAAAAAAGAAAAAAGATTTTTGGATATCTTCCAATATGAGGTACCCTTCCTGTATTTTTTACCAAAAATACATAAAAGACTAGTGATGGGCGAGTCCTAAATTACTCGGAATCACTTGACTCTAGCGAGTCCGAGCCCGGGACTCGCTACTTGTTGCGAGTCTAGCGAGTCCAATGTTAATGAATGGGGAAGCAAGTAATAGCGAGTAATGTGCGATTTACAAATCGCAGATGTGTCTCGGAAGCTTCAGGTTCTATCTGCTACAATAGCTAAATCATGTTTAATAGGCTCCCACTGTCACGGCACAGTTAACTCTCTGCTTACCGGCGCTGCAACAAGAAGAAGAAGACAGAAGACAGAAGACAGAAGAAAAGAAGAGAGAAGACCTGGGTCTTTGAAGGGATATGTGGTGGTAATAAAGTTGGAGTCCCTAATGGTGTCTGTGTCTTTATTTTTAATAAATAATTTTTCTCTGTATGGTGTTTTTTTTAACCCTTTATTGGAGAATCTTAGTGGCCCGCTCTTCCAGTGGCCCTGGTGGCGGTGGCACGCTGGGTATTAAAGGGGTTAATACCAGCTTTGTTATACAAGCTGGTATTAAGCCCGAGATTCTTAATGTCAGGCCACGTTTGACCCGGCCACTAAGAATCTCCAATAAAGGGTTAAAAAAACACAATACAGAGAACATTTTTTATTAGAAATAAAAAAAAAAAAAACATTAGGGACTCCATCTTTAATTAAAAAAATCCTCTTCCGTCCGACGTAGTCCAAGACGCGATGTCCTCTCTGCTACATCCTGTGCAAAGATATAGATGTCTATGCACAGGGAATGAGCAGACTGAGAACAATCTCAGCTCTGCTACATCATCTCTGTGTACAGGGAGAGCAGGCGGGCTCTAGGACCCTGGAGCTGCGGCAGCCTGCAGAGCCCGACACAGAGCAGACAGCTGGACTCGTTACTGTGCGAGTTTCCCTGCGATTACTTGCACAGTAACGAGTCCAACATAAGTCAATGGCAATCCTAGTTTTGTCAGAGTCTCTGACAGAGTAGACTCGCCCATCCCTAATAAAGACCCTAAAAACCCACTGGGTCGTCCCATTATTTCTAGAGTCAAATCCATAACCAGCAACCTTTCACATTATGTGGATCTGTTTTTACAGGATTGTGGTCAATTTGGAGTCTTTTCTGAAAGGCTCAACGCAGTTGATGAGGGAGCTATTGAATCTGCCACCAGTTGAGAATTGTATACTCCTTTCATTAGATGTATGCTCCTTGTATAACAACATTCAACATGACCTTGGTCTGTTAGCCATAAAAAATGTGTTAATTGGAGATGTTAACTTGCCTGTTGAGCAAAGAGATTTTCTCCTGAAAGCCATAGAGTTCATTTTGGAGAATAACGTATTTACTTTCAATGGGAGATCCTATAGGCAAACAAAAGGCTGTGCAATGGGGACGAGATTCGCACCCAGCTATGCAAATTTGTTTATTCGTGCCTTTGAATCCGTCTCCATTGCGCAGTTCATAAAGGTAAGAGAGCATGTTATTTTGAATCGTCGATTTATAGACGACTTATTTTTTGTGTGGAAAGGGCCTCTACAAGTGGCTAAGAACTTTGTTCAGGAGTTAAATAATAATGACTGTGGTCTGTCCTTCACAGCATCTTATTCTGATACAAATTTACAATATTTAGATTTGGAGATTAAGGTGGACCAGCTGGGGAGGTTTACTACATCTACCCACTTCAAACCTGTGGATGTCAATAGTTACCTCAGGTTTGATAGTGGGCACCTCCCCGGCTGTATACAGAATGTCCCTTATGGTCAGTATTTAAGGGACCGAAAGAACTGTACGGAGGACTCAGACTTTAGGGTTGAATCAAAAATTTTAAAGAAAAGATTCCTAGAGAAAGGCTATCCAAAAAGGTTTGTTACAGGATGCTTTTAGGAAAACTAATAAGCTCTCACAGAGATCATGTATTGAACCTATTGCGGCTAGTCCAACTGATGACAAAAAGAAAAAAAAGAGTGGTAGATTGTGTAAAATGGGGCCTAACAGCCACCTTCTGTCAGCCAAGAACACTTATCTATAGGTTATTGGCAAAATATTGGTTTGTGCTGAAGGGGGACTCTATTCTGTCTGATCACATTGCTGATAGGCCTATTATTACTTACAGAAGGAATAGGAATCTGGGTAATATGGTGGCTCCCAGTAATGTTACCCTAAAGAGATTAGTGAGAGATGATACCAATCCGAAACAATGGGGTTGCTACCCTTGTATTGTACCAAGATGCCTATGTTGTGAGTCAATTAGAAAAGGTGTGAAATTCTTTTCCTCAAGAACTACTGGGGAAAGATTTGAGATTAAACATAGGGTCACTTGCCAAACAACTTTTGTGGTGTACTTGTTGGAGTGCACGTGCGGCCTCCAATATGGAGGCAGCACGGTACAAGAAATGCACAATTGGCTGAACAAGCATAGACATAACATTAGGGTAGGATACCAACTATCATATATACTCACGTATAAGCCAAGTTTTTCAGCCCAAAAATTGGGCTGAAAAGTCCCCCCTCGGCTTATACGCGAGTCACTGTATACACTGTATACAGTGTATACAGTATGCAGGCACGCCCCCATCAGTATACAGGCCCCCCCCTTGCAGCACAAACATGTAAAGGAAGAGATTAGTATACTTATCACTGTCCCGCTGCCGCTGTCCCGCCGCCGTCATCGCGCTCCTCCGTCTTCATCCGTCTTCTTCCGGCTTCCTCCGGTCGGCGCAGGCAATGACGTCATTGTCTGCGCGCCAGAGGAGGAAGCCGGAAGAAGACAGAAGACGCTGGATGAAGACGGAGGAGCGCGATGACGGCGGCGGGACAGTGGCAGCGGGACAGTGATAAGTATACTAATCTCTTCCTTTACAGGTTTGTGCACCAAGGGGGGCCCTGTATACTGATGGGGGGCTGTATACACCTCTGGGGCTGCTGTATACTACCACTGGGGCTGCTGTATACTACCACTGGGGCTGCTGTATACTACCACTGGGGCTGCTGTATACTACCACTGGGGCTGCTGTATACTACCACTGGGGCTGTATATACCTCTGGGGCTGCTGTATACTACCTCTGGGGCTGCTGTAAACTACCTCTGGGGCTGCTGTATACTACCACTGGGGCTGCTGTATACTACCACTGGAGCTGCTGTATACTACCACTGGGGCTGCTGTATACTACCACTGGGGCTGCTGTATACTACCACTGGGGCTGCTGTATACTACCACTGGGGCTGTATATACCTCTGGGGCTGCTGTATACTACCTCTGGGGCTGCTGTAAACTACCTCTGGGGCTGCTGTATACTACCACTGGGGCTGCTGTATACTACCACTGGGGCTGCTGTATACTACCACTGGGGCTGTATATACCTCTGGGGCTGCTGTATCCTACCTCTGGGGCTGCTGTATTCTACCACTGGGGCTGCTGTATACTACCTCTGGGGCTGCTGTATACTACCTCTGGGGCTGCTGTATACTACCTCTGGGGCTGCTGTAAACTACCTCTGGGGCTGCTGTAAACTACCTCTGGGGCTGCTGTATACTACCACTGGGGCTGCTGTATACTACCACTGGGGCTGCTGTATACTACCACTGGGGCTGTATATACCTCTGGGGCTGCTGTATCCTACCTCTGGGGCTGCTGTATTCTACCACTGGGGCTGCTGTATACTACCTCTGGGGCTGCTGTATACTACCTCTGGGGCTGCTGTATACTACCTCTGGGGCTGCTGTATATACCTCTGGGGCTGCTGTATATACCACTGGGGCTGCTGTATACTACCACTGGGGCTGCTGTATACTACCACTGGGGCTGCTGTATACTACCACTGGGGCTGCTGTATACTACCACTGGGGCTGCTGTATACTACCTCTGGGGCTGCTGTAAACTACCTCTGGGGCTGCTGTAAACTACCTCTGGGGCTGCTGTATACTACCACTGGGGCTGCTGTATACTACCACTGGGGCTGCTGTATACTACCACTGGGGCTGCTGTATACTACCACTGGGGCTGCTGTATATACCTCTGGGGCTGCTGTATATACCTCAGGGGCTGCTGTATACTAACCACTGGGGCTGCTGCTGTATACTACCACTGGGGCTGCTGTATATACCTCTGGGACTGCTGTATACCACACTGCTGGGGGCTGTATACCTGTGCTGGGGTCCACCCTCGGCTTATACACGAGTCAATAGGTTTTCCCAGGTTTTGGGGGCAAAAGTAGGGGGGTCAGCTTATACACGGGTCGGCTTATACACGAGAATATACGGTATATAGTCTCTCTAGAAACTTTAATGTCGTGCATCAAAGAGACCCGAGTAAATTGAGCCTTACCATTATAGACAAGGTGAACATAGCATAAAAAGGAAAAAAGATAGCGGCACTCACCGGGTGTGTTTCAAAGGTGCTTTATTTGGGTACCCTCATTCCAGAGTTCCACTCAGAAGGGAGGGGGTGCAGAGATAGCAGAGATGACGGATCTCCGTTTCGGGGCTCCTACCCCTTCCACGGACATCGAGGTCCGTGGAAGGGGTAGGAGCCCCGAAACGGAGATCTGTCATCTCTGCTGTCTCTGCACCCCCTCCCTTCTGAGTGGAACCCTGGAATGAGGGTACCCAAATAAAGCACCTTTGAAACACGCCCGGTGAGTGCCGCTATCTTTTTTTCTTTTTATGCTATATTTATGTGATATATAGCGGGCACCCGGAGGCGGTCAGCATTGCCCCACCTCGCATATACCCATATGATGAAAAATAAGCACTTCTCCTAACTTAGCAGTGCCCAGTGAATGGACTCTTTTTGATTATAGACAAGGTGAACAGTAGAGGGAATAATCCATTGGCTAATCTAATTAAGAAAGAAAGTTTTTGGATCTACAAGCTGGGGACTTTAAGCCCCGAGGGACACAATTTAACACTGGATAATGTGGCTAAATAATAATGTTGGAAGATCCTTTTAGATTGCATTTATATTGGGGGTAGTGTAATATATGAACATTAATAATGTACCGTATATACTCGAGTATAGGCCGACCCGAGTATAAGCCGAGGCCCCTAATTTTGCCCCCAAAAACTGGGAAAACTTGTTGACTCAAGTATAAGGAAAAAACCACAGTTTTTGCATCCAGTACATTATGGCTGGTTATACCATACCATAAATAATGTATCACCATGTATCAAATAGTTCTGGAACATATCAGGACATATAATCAAGCATGACCGATCGCACAAAATATGTATCAAGATTATCCCCTAGGGGAAAGAACACGATCCAATGGTCATTTATATGAAAATATTAATTTTTATTAATCAAAGATTACTCGGTACAGGGGGTGAGAGTGAGGTAGAGAATCAGCAATGATACCACTTAGTTTAACAATATTATAACCTATGTGTACTTCCAATACATAACATAGACTCTCCATTAATTAGTGGTCAAAAGTACACATAATTCCATTCAAGGTAGTGAACCAATTCAATTATTGATTGATATCTAACAAAGATCTCTTATATATTTTGTATACAGTATATATTACACATTTAGATGTCCATAAGAATGTGGTTTGTAAGGTTTATTTCACATATAATTCATAGAGAAAAAATAGATGAAGTCGGAGATGGCATATCATTATAGTGCCCTACACATGTAACTCACAACTGCTCTCATATTAGTGTGGTTGCAATTTATCACCATATAATATATACACCAATATCAGTTTGCTTTAATAATATCTCATGCATAGCAATTTATACTGTTTTTTGCTCAAAACTGAGAGAGGATCTATTAAATACCACAACAATGAGAGCAGCACGTGTATCACATGTGGTTACCACTCAAAGTACGCCTGCACAGCCTATATATGCTTAGTTGATTACAAGAGTAAATAAAGCACTGCACAAGGGAACAAGGCACCTGTGTCTGCAGCATTGATCAACCCCTCATTGTATCAGGAGAGGACCTCTGCTACTGCCGTCCTTAGATAGATACTATATCAGTCAATGTGACAATAAACCAACCACCAAGGGCCCTCAGACGAAGGAGAAATCCGAAATGCGCATAAGGGCGCATGCATGATACCAGCACTAATCTAAACAGGTACTGAACCCTAATGGAATATTCTTTGACTCCTATTGATCTCTATTTAATGGCAGTGCATATTGGAGCACTGGAACCCTTGGTGGTTGGTTTATTGTCACATTGACTGATATAGTATCTATCTAAGGACGGCAGCAGCAGAGGTCCTCTCCTGATACAATGAGGGGTTGATCAATGCTGCAGACACAGGTGCCTTGTTCCCTTGTGCAGTGCTTTATTTACTCTTGTAATCAACTAAGCATATATAGGCTGTGCAGGCGTACTTTGAGTGGTAACCACATGTGATACACGTGCTGCTCTCATTGTTGTGGTATTTAATAGATCCTCTCTCAGTTTTGAGCAAAAAACAGTATAAATTGCTATGCATGAGATATTATTAAAGCAAACTGATATTGGTGTATATATTATATGGTGTTAAATTGCAACCACACTAATATGAGAGCAGTTGTGAGTTACATGTGTAGGGCACTATAATGATATGCCATCTCCGACTTCATCTATTTTTTCTCTATGAATTATATGTGAGATAAACCTTACAAACCACATTCTTATGGACATCTAAATGTGTAATATATACTGTATACAAAATATATAAGAGATCTTTGTTAGATATCAATCAAGAATTGAATTGGTTCACTACCTTGAATGGAATTATGTGTACTTTTGACCACTAATTAATGGAGAGTCTATGTTATGTATTGGAAGTACACATAGGTTATAATATTGTTAAACTAAGTGGTATCATTGCTGATTCTCTACCTCACTCTCACCCCCTGTACCGAGTAATCTTTGATTAATAAAAATTAATATTTTCATATAAATGACCATTGGATCGTGTTCTTTCCCCTAGGGGATAATCTTGACTCAAGTATAAGCCTAGGGTGGGAAATGCAGCGATACCTCCAGCGATGCACCGGCGATCTTACAGGCGCCATCGCCGCTGTAAAAAAAAAAAAACCCCAGCGACGATTGTTACATGGGAGCCTACGGCTCCCGTTGCCTGTAAGATCGCCGTCCCCCAGTTACATAGGGCGATGTGTACACATCGCCCCAGAGTGCTCGCCTGGTTTCAGAGCACTGTTGAGAAACCAGGCGAGCACTGAAAGGCGTTGCCACCTCCTATTTACATTAGTCGACGCACAGGCCATGCCGGCGGCGATAGGCCCCTGCATCGCCTATAAAATCACCGCCGATATGGCCTCGTGTGTATTTTCCCTCAGAATCCATCTTTCCCATGCTTTATTGATCTTTCCCTAAGCACCCAGCTAATTCTATACCCTGCACTGCTTCTCCTTTCCCTCACTAGCCTTCTTTCCCCTGCTCTATTACTAGTGTACTTTCCCTGAGAATCCATCTTTCCCCTGATCTACTCATCTTTCCCTCACTATTCCTCCTTTCCCTACTCTATTATGCTAAATAAACTTACAGTATATAGTACAGTATAGTATAATGGTGCCTCACCTCCTTCCTCCTAGACACTTGTACCGTAATTAAAGTCCCCTGAAGCCACACTGTGCATTAGGTCAATGTCTGGCCGCAGGGGACTTTTTTTGTGTGTGTGCAGTGGGGAGCTGGCCGCGGGGTGTACCGAGCGATGCAGCGGAGGAATCCGGCCGCCACATCGCTACGGCAGGACGGAGCGATGCGGCGGAGGGATCCAGCCGCACATCACCAGAGGAGGGCGGAGGGATCCAGGTCGCCGCACTCCTATAGCAGGGCGGAGGGATCCAGGCCGACGGAGGGAAGAAGCATAGGGATCCGGGCTGCAGGAGCGAGGGAGACCTGAATCAGGAAAGACGTTAACCGGCAGCAGGTGGCACCAAACACTGAGGGGTGGCAGGAGGAGGACAGAGGGAATGAGCAGGGGGAGCTTTGAGGGGGATGAGGAGCAATATGAAGGGCAGGTGAAGTGACTCAATTTAGTGACTCGAGTATAAGCCGAGGGGGACTTTTTCAGCCAAAAAAAAGGGCTGAAAAAGTCGGCTTATACTCGAGTATATACGGTAAGAATTGGATAATATTGAAGTGCAGTGGGACGTATAGTGACAGAGACTTATATACATAGGATGGGGGAGGTATTATATCACATATACACAAATTTTGGGGATGTGAGTGTATACAGTCATATGAAAAAGTTTGGGCACCCATCGTGATCTTACTCATTTGTTTTGGTTTAAAATTGGGTTTTTGCACCAGCTATTTCAGTGTGATATATATAATAACTGATAGACACAGTAATATTTCAGGATTGAAATGAGGTTTATTGCACTAACCAAAAATGTGAAATATGCATTATTTCAAAATTTGACAGGTGCAAAAGTATAGTCACCCTTCTGATTTTCATGATTTGAATACTCCTAACTACTTTTTACTGACTTACTGAAGCACTAAATTGGTTTGGTAACCTAATTGAGCTTTGTACTTCATAGCCCGGTGTATCCAATCATGAGAAAAGCTATTTCAGGTGTCCACTTGCAAGTTGTTCTCCTATTTGCATCTTCTCTGAGGAGTGGCATGATGGGCTCCTCAAAACAGCTCTCAAATGATCTGAAAAAAAATATTTTTTCAACATAGTTGTTCAGGGGAAGGATACAAAAAGTTGTCTCAGAGATTTAACCTGTCAGTTTCCACTGTGAGGAACATAGTAAGGAAATGGAAGACCACAGGGACAGTTCTTGTAAAGGCCAGAAGTGGCAGGCCAACAAAAATATCAGAAAGGCAGAGAAGAAGAATGGTGAGAACAGTCAAGAACAATCCACAGACCACCTCCAAAGACCTGCAGCATCATCTTGCTGCAGATGGTGTCACTGTGCATCGGTCAACAATACAGCGCACACTGCACAATGAGAAGCTGTATGGGAGAGTGATGCGAAAGAAGCCGTTTCTGTATGCACGCCACAAACAGAGTCGCCTGACTTATGCAAAAACACATTTGGACAAGCCAGTTTCATTTTGGAAGAAGGTTCTATAGACAGATGAAACAAAGATTGAGTTGTTTGGTCATACAACAAGGCGTTATGCATGGCGCCACAAAAACACAGCATTCCAAGAAAAACACTTGCTACCCACTGTCAAATTTGGGGGAGGGTCCATCATGCTTTGGGGCTGTGTGGCCAATGATGGCACCGGGAATCTTGTTAAAATTGAGGGTCGCATGGATTCCACTCAGTATCAGCAGATTCTTGAGAATAATGTTCAAGAATCAGTGTCAAAGTTGATGTTACACCGGGGATGGATCTTTCAGCAAGACAATGATCCAAAACACGGCTCCAAATCTACTCAGGCATTCATGCAGAGGAACAATTACAATGTTCTGGAATGGCCATCCCAGTCCCCAGACCTGAGTATCATTGAACATCTGTGGGATGTTTTGAAGCGGGCTGTCCATGCTCAGCGACCATCAAACTTAACTGAACTGGAATTGTTTTGTAAAGAGGAATGGTCAAAAATACCTTCATCCAGGATCCAGGAACTCATTAACAGCTACAGGAAGCCACTAGAGGCTGTTATTTTTGCAAAAGGTGGATCTAATAAATATTAATGTCACTTTTCTGTTGAGGTGCCCATACTTTTGCACCTGTCAAATTTTGAAATAATGCATATTTCACATTTTCGGTTAGTTCTGTGTGTAGACCTCACAGCTGTCTGGTCTCTAGATGTAGGAATAAGAGAGAGGGGCACAGATCTAAGTGCAGAGGTAGTTATATTCACTTGAAGTATAAAAATATTCTCACCTATTTGCTGTCTTGATTCATGCTCATAATAATGGTGAAGGAGCAGGACAAGGGTTCCCTGGCTTGCAGCTTCGTGCCGGACACTCAGAACCTCCAGTTGGTAGGTTCGTCAGGAGCAATTAAAGTAAGGAAACATCCGGTTTTCACCACGAGCGCTTCCAGGAAAGGATAGAAGTCTTCTTGTTACTTCCAAATTGTCTTTATTTTAATTAAAACAACGCGTTTCGGCTAAAATATCTAAAATAGCCTACCTCAGGTACCTGAGGAAGGCTATTTTAGATATTTTAGCTGAAACGCGTTGTTTTAATTAAAATAAAGACAATTTGGAAGTAACAAGAAGACTTCTATCGTTCCTGGAAGCGCTCGTGGTGACAACCAGATGTTTCCTTACTTTAAACATTTTCGGTTAGTACAATAAACCTCATTTCAGTTCTGAAATATTACTGTGTCCATCAGTTTTACATATATCACACTGAAATAGCTGTTGCAAAAACCCAATTTTAAACCAAAGCAAATGAGTAAGATTAAGAGGGGTGCCCAAACTTTTTCCTATGACTGTATAGTGGGTAGCGGTTGGAGAATGATGATAATTATGGTCATTTAATTTATAATAATAATAATAATTCATTTTTAATTGGTTTGGTTTTAAAGTATGGACTTTAATGTATTTTATATTTGATATGGATATTTTATATGGAATTATATGTGTTTTTTATTGTACTACATATTAAATATATTTTATTTTGGATTGTAGAAAGCCTGAGACCAGTGTATTAGGATCATCGAGGGTTAAATGTTAGAAATTTACAATTAACCAATTAGACTCCTGTGGCCAGGCTTCCACTCCTTATATAAAGCATTTCTGTGATAAAGTCCCTTATATCACCTGAGGAAGACGGCTGTAGACTGTCGAAACATGTTGTGGTGTATAGGGGACATCTTATTAAATGTTTGGATGCTTTAATATAAGGTTAGTAATCCTCTCCCTCTTAGCGCTCCATTAGACCGCCTTTTATTTTATTTATATTCGTGGTATCCCTATTGGGAGGCTGGCAGGACCTACTGTGGGAAGGAAGATTAGTTTTTAACCCCGGAGCCATTCACTGTGTCATGGCAATGAATGCGTTCATGAATAGTTAATAAATTATTGCAGACACCCAGAAATCTTCCAGTGTGCGGGCTGGCGGCCTGTTTGTAGGAATGGGCCTTGCTCTTTTACTCTAGTTAATTCTCCCTCATCCTCCCCACTTTCAGAATTCCACTGTCTTAGAATTAGCTGCACAGAAGCTATTATATATAACTAGATGGTGGCCCGATTCTAACGCATCGGGTATTGTAGAATATAGAAATAGGAATTGCATGGGGAAGGCTGAATAGGGAGGGACTCTGAGGACAGAGTGGCGGGGGGAGGAAGGCATGGCAGGGTGGAGGAGGATGGAGGGGCATGGGTAGGGGGAGGACGGAGTGGCGGGGGGAGGAGGGAGGACGGAGCGGCAGGGGGGAGTAGGATGGAGCAGGTAGCGGCGGGGTGGGGGAGGATGGAGCGGCACAGGCATGGGGAGGACGGAGTGGCAGGGGGAGGACGGAGCACAGAGCAGGAGGAGGGAGGAGGACAGGGGACGAAGCAGCGGGGTTGGGGAGGATAGAGCAGCACAGGCAGGGGGAGGACGGAGCACAGAGCGGCTGGGGGGAGGACAGAGGACGAAGCGGCAGGGTGAGGGAGGACGGAGCTGCACAGGCAGGGGTAGGACGGAGGATGGAGTGGTGGATGTGAGGACAAAGGAAGGAGGAGGAAGCGGTGGGGTGGGGGAGGAAGGAGTGGCAAAGACAGGGGGAGGACGGAGGATGGAGTGGCGGAGGGGAGGAGGACAAAGGAAGGAGGAGGAAGCGGTGGGGAGGATGGAGCGGCAGGGGGAGGATGGAGTACAGAGCGGCGGGGGAGAGGAGGATGGAGGACGAAGCAGCAGGGTGGGGAAGGGTGGAGGATGGAGTGGCGGAGGAGTACAAAGGAAGGACGAGGAAGCGGTGGGGGAGTATGGAGTGGCACAGACAGGGGGAGGACGGAGTACAGAGCGGCTGGGGGAGGTTGACAGAGTACGAAGCGGCGGGGTGGGAGAGGACAGAGCAGCACATTCAGGGGGAGGATGGAGTGGCGGAGGGGAGGAGGACAAAGGAAGGAGGAAGCGGTGGGGTAGGGAAGGATGGAGCGTCAGGGGGAGGATGGAGTACAGAGCGGCGGGGGAGAGGAGGATGGAGGACGAAGTGGCGCGGTGGGGGAAGATGGAGGATGGAGTGGCGGAGGGGAGGGGGCAAAGGAAGGAGGAAGCGGTGGGGTGGGAGAGGATGGAGTGGCACAGACAGGGGGAGGATGGAGCACAGAGCGACGGGGGGAGGAGGACAGAGAACAAAGCGGTGGGGTGGAGAGGACGGAGTGGCACAGACAGGGGGAGGATGGAGCACAGAGCGACGGGGGGAGGAGGACAGAGAACAAAGCGGTGGGGTGGGAGAGGACGGAGCAGCACAGTCAGGGGAGGACGGAGGAAGGAGTGGCGGAGGGGAGGAGGACAAAGGAAGGAGGAGGAAGCGGTGGGGGAGGATGGAGCAGCAGGGGGAGGACGGAGTACAGAGCGGCAGGGGAGGATGACAGAGGACGAAGCGGCGGGGTGGGGGGAGGACGGAGCAGCACATGCAGGGGGAGGACGGAGGACGAAGCGACGGGGTGGGGGAGGATGAAGCAACGGGGTGGGGGAGGATGGTGCAGCACAGGCAGGGGGAGGATGGAGTGGCGGAGGGGAGGACAAAGGAAGGAGGAGGAAGCAGTGACACAGGCAGGGGAGGACGAAGCACAGAGCAGCGGGGGGGAGGAGGATGGAGAACGAAGCGGCGGGGTGGGGGAGGACGGAGCAGCACAGGCAGGGGGAGGACGGAGTGGCACAGGCAGGGGGAGGAGGACAGAGGACGAAGCGGCGAGGGGGAGGAGGATGGAGGACGAAGCGGCACAGGCAGGAGGGAGCAGACTCACACCCACACACACAGAGTCACACCTAAACACAGACTCAGACCCACAGCCAGACACACAGACTCACACTTACAGCCACACACACACACACACACACACACACACCCATGCACAGACACACACAACTCAAACTCATAGCCACATACACACACGGGTGCTCACCTCTGTCCCCTGGCGGTTCCAGTGCTGGCCCTCATGTTCCTGGTGCTGTGGTGCTGAGCGCGGTGTCAGCAGAGCGTTGGTGTGGAGGAGTTGGGCGCAGAGGCGACGGTGTGCAGGATGATCCCGGGTGTCAGTCGCCTCCTTTCAGTGCAGCTGGGCCCCAGCTGGCATGTGCTGCTGCCACACAGCTGCACTGACAGGAGGCGGCTGACACCTGGGATCATCCTATGGCTTTACAGTCTGTGACAGACTGTGCGGCCATAGGAAGGGGGAGCCGCACGATGCGCACTCCCGTTGCTCCCTGGGAGCCCTGAACCCAGCAGCCCCCGATCCCTGGTGTCAGTGGGCGGCTCGTGGCGGGGGTTAGTGAAATGAGGCTGTGGCGGGAGTCCACTGCGCTGAGCTAGCTGCCGCCATCTTTTGTTCTCTTTCTGTGTACATAAATCGCACACTAGCGCTGATTGGTCCATGGCTCAACCAATCAGCGCTAGCACGTGATTTCCGTGACAGACTAAGAACATTAGACGATTATATAGTAGATATATACACACCCTGACATGTATACACACACACCCTGACATGTATACACACACACCCTGACATGTATACATACACACCCTGACATGTATACACACACACACTGACATGTATACACACACTGACATGTAAACACACACACACTGACATGTATACACACACTGACATGTAAACACACACACACACACTGACATGTATACACACACTGACATGCAGGGCCGGACTGGGACCAAAAAGCAGCGCTGGAAAACAAACCCCCACCAGCCCACATACTATATCACCCATCAGCCCCGATCCGTGAAATTTGCTCTTACGTTGTCGTAGCCCCCACTTTCTTAAAGGAGTTATCTGAAGAGCCATATGTGAATGGTGCAACAGAGGGAATAATCAACCACAGCTCCATTTACATGGTGCTCTTCAAAGCCACGTTTCTCAGGATTATGGGGTCCCAGTGGTCAGCCACACACACAGCCAGCCACACATACAGCCTCAGACAGCCACACACACCGCCACACACAGCCACAGCTAGCCACACATAGAGCCACAGCTAGACACAAACAGCCACCAGCCACACAGACGCAGCCAGCCACATAGACAGCCACACACAGCCAAAGCCAGCCACAGCCAGCCACACACAGAGCCACAGCCAACCACACAGCCAGCCAGCCACACAGACACACAGCCAGCCACACACACACAGCCAAAGCCAGCCACACACACAGCCAAAAGCTAGCCACACAAACAGACACAGCCAGCCACACATACACAGCCAAAGCTAGCCACACAAACAGACACAGCCAGTCACACACAGACAGACAGCCACACAGCTACAGACACAGCCAGCCACACACACAGCCATAGCCAGCGACACACACACACACAGCCACACAGTCAACTACACACACAGCCAAGCAGCCCCAGCCACACACAGACACAGTCAGCCACACAGACACACACACACACAGCCACCCACACACAGCCAGCCACAGCCACGCAGCCCCAGGCACACACAGCCAGCCACAGCTACACAGCCCCAGCCACCCACAGACATAGTCAAAAAGAAAGGGGGGGGACAAGAGGCGCAATAGTGCCCTTATCACTCGACACTAAATCAAAGCAGGTGAGTAAGGAATGGTCACTCACCTATTCCAGTTGTGCCACCCACAACTGGTTAGTAGACCTGATAGGATGAGTATCCTGATGGCTGCTGCTGGACTTCCACCGGTCTCCACACGGGTAGACGAAATCTGAAGCTTTGGGAAAGGAAGGTGTACCACAGTCCGCGCTGCCAAAATCTTCCGCTTGTAAATAATGTAAGTAGCCGATGTCCAAATCAAACCTCTCTTTTATTTCTCCAACGCGTTTCAACGCCCTCCTGGCGTCTTCCTCAGGGATCCCTGTGGAAGACGCCAGGAGGGCGTTGAAACGCGTTGGAGAAATAAAAGAGAGGTTTGATTTGGACATCGGCTACTTGCATTATTTACAAGCGGAAGATTTTGGCAGCGCGGACTGTGGTACACCTTCCTTTCCCAAAGCACAGACAGTCAGTCACAAAGACACACAGCCAGCCACACACAGCCGGCCAAAATCATGCAGCCCCAGCCACACAAGAACAGTCAGCCACACACAGCCCAAGCCACACACGGACACATAGTCAGCCACACATAGCCAGCCACAGCCACGTAGCCTCAGCCACACAGCCAGCCAAAGCCACACACAGTCAGCCCCAGCCACGCAGCCCCAGCCACATACAGACACAGTCAGCCACACACACAGCCACAGACACATAGACAGACAGACATACACTACTCACAACCAGCAGCTGCAGCTGCAGCAGCTCAACTTGCTGGATCCTGCACTGTGGAACAACTTCCGGCGCCTGCAGTACAGATAAGGGGGCAGTGCCCAGAGGGGTTTAAAGGTACTTTACACGTGGCATCTTTTCTAGGAATTTCACTGGCAACTTCATGATTTCACTGCAACTAGTAAGTTGCCGTGAAATTCCTAGAAAAGTGGCCGCGTGTAAAGGTACCCTCCCAGGAGATGGGGCCCACAGAAGTGGTGAGGGGGCATGGCCTGGAGGAAATTGGGGCCCACCCTCTCACCTCTCCTCCCGCTCCTTCTACTGTCAAACTCCTAGGGCCCTCACAGCTGTCAGAGTAGAGCAGTCATGCTCTGCCGGCCCTTGCTGCTCTTCTCCTCTGCCTGCTATGCCCGGCAGGTGGTGGTGGCCGCAAAGTGATTAAAAGCTGGCCTGCATCCGGAGGAGCAGGTGCTGTGGCCCCGCTCACTCCAAAACTACCGGCCCATAGGGAAAAGTCCCGCCTCTCCCTATTGCCAGTCCGGGCCTGCTGACATGTATACACACACTGACATGTATACACACACACACACTGACATGTACACACACACACACTGACATGTATACACACAGTGACATGTATACACACACACACGCACTTACATATACCAATTCACAGTGACCTATGCTATCCTCATGTGGCTCCAGGACAGCAGTGCTCCTTCCTCTCTGGCTGTGTGTGCAGGCCCCCTCCCCCCTCCAGAGGAGACAGGACGAAGAAGGGAGAGCTCTTTTTCCCCCTGACCCCTCTGGGCCGGCCATGCTCCCGGGACATCACCAGTGCTATCACCCTCCAGCCTCCACAGCTCATATGACGGACAGTGCACAGCTTCTCCATGCAGTCGCTGGAATACAATAGCAGTGAGGAATTTGTCAAGTGAATAGTGAGAACTGCTGTGTCAGTGCCTCTCACTATTCACATGACAAACACATCTCGCCTACTGTGTCCAGCACTGCCACTGCTTCATCTCCCCACACAGAGAGGCTGCGATGTGGGAGGTGGAGGGTGAGAAGCTGGCATGTGCTGCTGCCACCCAGCTGCACTGACAGGAGGCAAAGGATGACACCCGGGATCACGCTATGGCCGCAGTCTGAGACAGACTGTGCGGCCATAGGAAGGGGGAGCCGCACGATGTGTGCTCCCGTTGCTCCCTGCACCCTGGAAACTCCGACCCCGGCAGCCCCCGGTGTCAGTGCGGGGGTTAGTGGTGTGAGGCTGCTGTGGGAGTCCGCTGCGCCGTGCTAGCCGTCGCCATCTTGTCTTCTCTTTCTGTGTACAGAAATCACACGCTAGTGCTGATTGGTCCACCCGGCGGGCTCAAACAATCAGCTCTAGCGCTCGATTTAGGTGACAGACAGACAACATTAGACGATTATATAGTAGATGTTTTGAGCTAGATGTAGCAGTGTGGAAGCTCTTATCAAGATGTTCCCGTACCGACTGTAGTAATCCAAGGCTGAATTGAAATGCTAACTAACACACACTATATAACACTAGAGAGGTTATCCTTACAATGTATGTCATTTGGTTGGCCAGTGGCCAGATGGGCCCCTCCTATGCAGCAATTAACTAAACCAAGGAAACTAAGAAGGAGGTTTAGAGCCCTTTTACATATATATCGAGGTCAAAAATTGTTATGTTTTTCATTTGAATTTATTAAGTACATATAAAATTCATTACATAACATGTGCAGAGGATATACATAGTTTACATTTATTTTATTACAATGATCAAGAGTTAAGGTGACGTTGTGACTATTAAATATTTTCCCAAGTTATAGGAAACACCCCTCCTAGCTAGACAGGGGGTGTTGAGGGGGTTCTGTGGGTATTAATTGAGTTTATTTCCATGTACACTGTGCAAGTCGCGTTATAGTTATACAAGGTGCCAGGTGTACCGTATAGTGAGTGCACTACCTCCAGTAGGGGAGTCCTGTGAGGTCTTGCTGGACTATGTCCTCTGCAAAGCCTCTACAGTTCGTCCACCCAGACATGGGTAAGTGTGGAGGCTGTGGGAAGGGGTTGTTTCCATACTTAAAATGAACACTGTACCTGCGCTTCACACTGTACAGGGACTGGCTGTGACTAGCACTCCACCAGGGGTGGACGAATTTTAATACCCACAGAACCCCCTCAACACCCCCTGTCTAGCTAGGAGGGGTGTTTCCTATAACTTGGGAAAATTTTAATAGTCACAACGTCACCTTAACTCTTGATCATTGTAATAAAATAAATGTAAACTATGTATATCCTCTGCACATGTTATGTAATGAATTTTATATGTACTTAATAAATTCAAATGAAAAACATAACAATTTTTGACCTCGATATATATGTAAAAGGGCTCTAAACCTCCTTCTTAGTTTCCTTGGTTTAGTTAACACACACTATATGAATGAATGTTCTCTTCAGAATAAAATGTAGATTCAGCATAATATGATGCAATCACCTCTAGTAACACCGCTAAGAAATGCCGCTTTAATGATAAGTATAAAACTGGTTACTCCTCCCTTAATAAAAGGTCTTTGTCATTAAGCTCTACTTTGACTTGTTGTCAGCATGGTTCTTACGGTGGCGTGCACACACTTAGACAAAGCATCAATTTGGCGGCAGACAATTGAGGACAGCCCACCCAAAAGGTGTGGAGGGTATCCATTACAGTTGGTTGACGCCCAACGTGGGGCTAGGACGAGACGTCCAGGGGACGACAGCCACACCTGATCCTCCATTCCCAGGATGGACCATACACGAGGGGTAGACCTGCAGGCTACAAAGAGGTAAGAAAATGATTTATCTTACCTAAGACCCTCCTGTGTCTCCGTGAAGGGATGGAGGTAGCTGGCTGTCAGAGTTGGACATAGATGACCGAATCTGAGAAGTCCTAGCCCTTGCAAACCATTCCTGAGAATTCCTTAATTGTCTGCTTTATTTGTGCTCCTGCAACCCGGACCTGAGCTTACCTGTGTTTATGTCAGTGCTATCATTGCTGCAGTTTCAGTACAGAGAAAGAAGAAAGAGAGAAAGGCGCGGGAGAGACGGGCTGAGTGGAGAGATTCTGTTTCCCTGGTTTTCCGGCCCCTAATAAGGGTCGATGGTTTTCCGGCCCCTAATAAGGGCTGATGGTTTTCCGGCCCCTGAGAGGGGGGCTGATGGTTTATTTCACTACTGCTTCCAGCCTCTGATATGGCTGATGGTTTTCCCACGCCGCGTGCGCAAGCTATGGACGGAGTGTTGTGTTAGTAGTCCTGGCTGCGGTGGTGGATGAGTACATAATTTACGTAAATGATTGTAGTGATGATATTGTTCCGTCTCTCCAATGACCAATGACGTGCCCCTTGTGCAGACAAGGTATAGAGCTAGCAATTACGCCCGCTGGCTGGATAATAAATCGTGTTAGTGACGTGCCATATGCATATGAGGAAACTGGTTATATAGCAATCCCTGGCACTTCTCCAGTACTCAAGGTGTTCAGACAAAATATACATGCCCAGCTAACGATAGTCAATCAGCAAGGGGTTTTGTTGCAAGAAGTATATGCAAGAAAGTTATATGACCCAGTTGTTGCCCCACTGAGGTGTAGAGGGGGCCGACACAGTTTGATGTTTTATCTGTTTTATCTGTTTGGTGACAACCATTCCAGTTCCAGTCCTCAGACTGACTCTGACTGACTGACTCCAGTGACGCAACTAGTTTCAGTCCTCTGACTAACTGCCTTCCTAACACCACCGACTAGTTTCCATAACGTGCCTACATTGTAAGCAAGGTGTGAAGCTTGCTATTTCTGCTGACTTGGTTGCAGACCAATTTCACCTCTCTTCCTCCCCTTAAGGTTGAGAGTGTTCAGAATAAACATTCATGCCCGGCTCAATGAAGGTATCCCAGTTGACTGCCCTCTGGTGCCCAGCAGACAGTGGCGACCTTGAGGGGTGGGCAATTATAGCCAAGATAGAAGTACAGAGACTTGGTTTGACTGATTAACACCCATGTTATAGCTTAAAGCCTCAGCAAGTTACCCCCAAGAGACCTGGTGGCAGAGAGTAAAGGGAAGAATTATGTGAAAAAGGGAAGAAGTATGTGAAAAATATGAAGGTCCTCTTAAAACTAGTGGGATCCACAACCCATGGAGGACGCTTAGATGAGAAGGAGTGGAAGGAAGTGATAACAAGTAAAAGAGGTCTTTTGAAGGACACCAAGGTTTTGGAAGATGCAGAAGCATGGTAAAAGACTGCTCAGGATACGAGGAAGGTATTGTGGATTGAACATCGTGACCCTGCTACTGGTGAATACACGTATACTGCACCACCTGACAAGATGACACCGGCAGAAGATGCTGCACCCGTGCCTATGCTGACACATTCCAGATACCCACACAGACCCACCATCCTGTGTCCAGTTCTCAATATGGATGGCACACCTTACATGCCGGCAAATCATACCCCGCTCTGCAGCAGTATCCGGAATATACATGAACAGGGACGGGGTTGAAACAAGAGATGGAGAGGAGGAGGTTGCCGAAGAAGATTACCAGATGGCATGGGGACAAAAGGATTTCTCAGTTGGGCCTGGAGATAGGCCAAAAATTCCACAGTATCTCACACAGCCTCCGTGGATCCCCTCTCACCGCTAGGAAATCATGGAGGCATGCATTTAATGAAGACAGAACTGTCACAATTCGGAGCAGCAGGTGGAGACTAGCAGACACATCACCGGCTACAGTCTACTTCCCCGACACAGCACACTCCCCAGGATAGGGGAGGTGTGAGACAGACCTTATCAATGTATGGGGGTACGCAGGCCACAACAGGCAGCTCTACGTATGGCTCAGATCAATCACACCGATTGGCACAGTATGAAGGAAGACCCTCCACAGCATGTTTCCTGTCCTAGGCGAGGCAGAAAATGGGGTGAACGGCCACAGAATGGACATGACTCTGGCTGAACTGCAGGAGATGGCGGCGGGACAACAGCAGCATAATAAACACAAAACGTACTGTGTATATTGACTGAGATCAATAGCGTTAATCTATTATCGTAAAAGATTGACAATTTTATTAAATACAAAAACATCAAAACAGTGCATATGAAAAAATTAAAACACAAGTAAAAGATTGTGCAACCACAATTGTGTACAATACCACAGCAATGCAATACTCACTATACGTCACAATGGACAGAAATAAACAGGCAGGATTTCAATAGTTTGTAATACAATAACCCAGTCCCCGTCGGGGCTCTTAGTCAAACACAGATTATGTTCAGCTGTGTGGGAAAACCCACACTGATAGGAACAAAAAGTGATGAATACTAAAGGATTCAATGTGTCAAACATGAATTCACCTCTATATCTCAAAATATCTCAGTCCCCATTGGGGCTCTAAAGCACTCACAGACAGAATTTAAGGAAATTCAGGTATAGAAAGATGGCATAGCTCATGCAAATTAGAGCAGGGTAAACAACAGGTCAGAATTTAAAATGAAGTGAGGCTAGGCAGGCAAGTGGACAACTGTTATAGTTCAATAAGCATCCAATAACCAGGATTGGCATATAAAGGATAGATGTTCTGAGGACAACAGCAGCAGATCGAGGCCCAGCAGCTAATGCTGGCTACAAAGGAGCAGTGCTTAAAGTACCTGAAGCAGCAGGACCAGCGTCAGCAGCAGCAGGCCAGTGAGCAGGAAAAGCTGAAACGTCTGCGGGAGATTGCAGAAAATCAGTAGGCAAAGCTGAAGAAAGTGCGGGCCTTGAAGGGCCACATGGAGCAGAAGAGGCTCAGCAATGGCAGGCTAGTTGAGGAAATCGAACAGATGAATAACAGGTTTCAACAGAAGCAAAAAGAACTGATGGTGGCCGTGACCAAAGTGAAAGAAATGAGTCGCCAGCTGGAAATGCTGAAGAAAGGACGTATCGAGGGCTATCACGACAACCAGTCTGCTGTTGCTGAACTTGACCATCTCTACAAAGAGCTTCAGTTGAGGAACAAGCTGAATAAGGAGCAGAATGCCAAACTGCAGCAGCAGCAGTAGAGCCTGAACAAGCGCAACTCCGAGGTGGCCGCCATGGACAAGCGTGTCAACGAGCTGCTGGACCGGCTCTAGAAGAAGAAGGTGGCTCTGCAGAAAAAGGAGAAAACGTAGAGAAGTTTTACTACCGGCTGAATCAGATGTTCACAGATCTGGGATTTGATCACCTTGAGAAGTCCCATTGCCAGATATGGATACAAGCCTTCGTCCAAGATCTTCTTGAACCCGTACAGAAGCAGGGTCAGATGACTAGACCTGAATACAGACGATCGGACCCAGTGTGGTATAGCGTTCACGGACCGGGTCGGGGTACACTCACTTGACAGCGTAATTCAAGCAGACAGCAATGGTTTCTAGTTAACTCAAATCCAGATGGTTTATTTAGCCACAAACCACTTGATATAAGTATTGTACACAGTCCATCACTTCACACATGGGATTGGTCTGCACAGTTCACTCACTGACCTCTGTCAGTACACAGGCCCCTTCTCATGAGGTTACCTTGTACAGCAATCATAGCCGGCTTCTTTCATACTGTCTCCTGACAGTCCATTGTAACAGGAGCTGCTCCAAGCTCCTTAACTGGGCCTTCCGATGTGCTTCCCAAACAGCCAGTTTTCAGGCTTCAGGACCTGAGCTGACATCACAGACATGTGACCAGGGAGTGGCTACCTGATAACGGCAACACACCCTCCCCTGGGAGGTGTGTAGTTACCCAGACCCACCCATTGCTTCTCATTAACCCTTACCTCCAGCCCACATCACATTACAGAAAGGTGTTGGACAACAAGTCTCAGCAGTCAACCTGCGTTAAGATCGCTGCAGACCTCTGTCTGTTCGACACATACCTGTCCCACCTGACACAGCTGGTGGACCATCACACCAGATATTATATTTCAGGCGGCAAGGGGCATAGAAATGAACGGGCCTTAAAAACCTCCCTGGAACTGTAATGTTATGGTGTCCCAGAACCCAGGAAACAGGGGAGGACCAAGAAGTGGAGTCACCTGTTACGATTGTGGGAAGATAGGCCACATAAGGAGGAACAGGATTTCCCTCAAAACCGCCACCCGCCCCCTCCACCCAGCTATAGGACATAGGCAAGCCAAATCCACCAACTTACAATATTCTCTGCAAAGCCAACAGACAAGTTTGCGGCCCGACTTCTACTGTATGTATGGAGGTAGAAGGAAGATCCATCCCCTTCTTAGTGGATACCGGTCCAGCCAGAAGCCTGATAAGATTTTCTGACTTACCTGACTCAGACTGCCTCACAGAAGAAACCATCCCATGTGTGGGTGTTGATGGAGTCATCAAGTACACCCCTATGACCCACCCATTGCGTGTCAGCCTGCAACCCACACAGAGCATGTTATCTCGATTGGTGGTGTCCAACACCTGTCCAGTGAACCTACTGGGAACTGACTTACTGATGAAGTTACACGCCAACATCTCTTTTCAGGAAAATAGTACTGTCACACTTACTACTGCTCTGGACCAGGAAGAAGTTTCACAGGTTTTCGGCCTCTTTCACTTTGCTGAGACAATACAACCTAAGGAAGCAGCCTTGCTTTCACAGATACCAGACATCCTGTGGGCCCAAGGCCCTGAAGACATTGGAAGGCTCTCAGTCCAGCCAGTAGAAGTCAAGCTTAAACCAGGAACCCGCTTACTCTGTAAGCCCCAGTACCCTCTCTCCATTGCCTAATTGGATGCTATCACACAACAACTGATGCCCTACTTCAAGAATGGAGCAGTCATCCCGACCAAGTCACCATGCAACACCCCACTGTTTCCAGTCAAGAAGAAATCACCAAAGGGACAACCTCCCAAGGTTTGCATGGTGCAAGATCTACGGGCAGTGAATGAAGCCACAGTCTTGGATACTCCGATTGTGCTGTCCTTGGATCCTGGATACATCAGTCCACATGCAGCCTCTCTATGACTGCCTCAAAGACATTCCTTTCAGTTTGACGGCTGAAGCCATTGATGGATTCTACACGCTGAAGGATGCCATCATATGCTCTCCTGCCCTTGAACTCCCTGACTACATGAAACCATTTTGCCTGTTTGTGATGGAGAAGAAAGGACATGCCACTGGAGTCCTAACACAGTTCCATGGGGGAGACAGCGCCCACTGGGGCACTACTCTGCCAGACTTGACCCAGTTGCCTGTGGAGCACCTTCGTGCATGAGAGCTGTCTTTGCAACCCACCTACTGCTGGATAAGACTGCTGATGTTATTCTGGGCCACTGTCTAAAGGTGAAGGCTCCACATGATATCACTGCCATTCTGGCCCAGACCCAACCTAAACATCTCTCTGCTGCACGTCACCTAAGGCTACAATGTTCCCTTCTACTCCCAGACAACGTGACAATTTCCAGGTGTGATGTCTTGAACTCTGGAACTCTCCTCCCTCTTCCAAGGGGGGAATGTGATATCTCTGACACTTTGGTGGAAGAGGAAGCCGACTTTGAAATCAATTAGCATGACTATCTGGCGCTTATGAGACAAGAACCTCTGGATTTGACACAGTTACAGATACACTGCTGGAAGATCCAGATTTGACTCTCTTCATGGATGGATCAAGATATGTGGACCAAGAAGGACGGTTTCACACGGGTATGGCGGTGGTCACATAAGATACTGTGTTGATGGCTACCTGCGTCCATGTCTGCACAGGAAGCAGAATTGGCTGCCTTGACCGAAGGTTGCAAGATGGCAGCCCAGAAGAAAGTGAACATTTATACCGATTCCCACTATGGATCTGTCATCTGCCATGACCTCGGGCCTATCTGGAGGGCCAGAGACTTCATTACAGCCAATGGAACTCCAATACGCCACCATAGAGCGGTGAAGGAGTTGCTGAAGTCCTTGCTGATGCCAGAAAGAGTCGCGGTACTTAAGGTAAAGGCACACACTGTAGGGACCTCAAGAGAAGCCGTGGGGAATGACTTGGCTGACAGCGCAGCTAAGGAAGCAGCAGTGAAGCCAGTCATCACAGAACCCTCCAACTTGTATCTCTTGACAGACTCAGGAGACTCAGGACAAGAAGAAGACTCAGGACAAGAAGAAGATTCGGACAAGAAGAAGACGGATGAACAATCCTGGGAGAACATGGTCCTGACCCTGCAGAAGCAAGCATCCAATGAAGAGAAGTAAAAATGGATCCAAGATGGAGCTGTGCAAGATGAGAAGCGTCTGATACTACTGAAAAGGAAAACCATGTCTCCCACGAGCCCTCTACCCAATGATTGTCAGATGGGCCCATGGCGCCACCCATCAATCAAAAATGAAGATGCACAATCTTGTGAGACAGTACTACCACGCACCTGACTTTTCAACAATGGCAGCAAATTACACCAGAGGATGCCTAGTCTGTGCCCGGTGTAACCCAGGAAAAACAGAGAAAACTCCACAGAAGTGTACACCTAGACCCTTGTACCCCTTCCAACGCATACAGATTGACCACATTCAGATGCCATCCTCAGGAGGATTTGAATATGCACTGGTAGTCATGGACATATTCTCTGGATGGCCAGAAGCTTTCCCTGTGAAGAACCAATCTGCTAAAACCACTGCAAAGAAACTCCTCTCAGAGATAGTGTTCAGATATGGGGTCCCAGAAACCATAGAGAGTGACCAAGGGCCAGCATTCACAGCCAATCTGACCAAAGAGATATGGCAGGCCCTGGCGACAGAGTTAGCCCTCCATACTCCATATCATCCCAAAAATTCCGGAAGGGTCGAGAGAGGAAATGGGGTATTAAAGGCTAAAATGCTGAAAGCAGCGCAGGAAACGGGGAAGCCGTGGCATGAAAGTCTTCCCCTCGCATTGTTCAGTGTCAGACACACCCCAGCTAGTGCAACTAAGCTAAGTCCTTACGAAATTCTGTTTGGAAGTGCCCCAGACTAGGGTTGTATTTCCCTCAACAGTTGACCCTACAGTATCACAGTTTGACTAAGTTTGTTACCGAATTAACAAAGCATTTGACTAAAAATACATTCTCGAGTTTTTTCCTCTCTCCCAGATCCTCAAAGCTTGGAAGGAACCCATCAGATCCAGCCAGGAGATTGGGTTCTCATCAAAAGATTCAGCAGACGTGCTCTTGAGCCCAGATACGATGGCCCCTTCCACGTCCTGCTGGTCACCTCCACGGCTGTCAAGGTTGAAGGAAATACAAGAGGGTGGGGGACAAGAGGCGCAATAGTGCCCTATCACTAGAGACACTTAAGCTGTAAAGGTGGTGCTGTGGATCCACTCACCTGGTTCAGTTGTGGTACATACAACTGGTCTAAAGTTGATCAAGCTGCTGCAGGACCTCCACCGACCACACGCACGTGGTGCTGTCCAGAAAATGTTGGGAAAGAAGAGGTGTACCACGGTCCGCGCTGCTATGTCCAAAGAAAACTCACATGGAAGTCAGGGTTTCACAAGCAATTCCTTTTCCTTTATTCCTTCACTCAAACGCGTTTCGGTGCCCCACCTGGCACCTTCCTCAGGGATGTTGCATGTATCATCACAGTGGGGTTTTTATAGCCCCTCGTATTACAAAAAAAAATGGGTGTGATTTGTTTAACTGTGATGTCATAATCATCATCCAAAATTTAAATATATAATAATAAAATTTCTCACATTCTCTCCCCATACATAATCCCATACATGGAATAGAATGTGAGAAATTTTATTATTATATATTTTGACCTGGTTTGCCTGTTTAATACATTTCTTTACCTGATATCCTTTCTATTTTTTGAAAAAAGGAACATATATGTATATGTATGTATTTTATTGTATTTTTTAACCATTTTATAATGCAATTTGAGTTTATTTGGTACATTTTATAAGGAATTGCGCCAAAAACAGGGACCCTCCCCTTTTTGATGAAGGTTGAAGGAAGGCCTACATGGATCCACGCATCCCACTGCAAGAAGGCACCCGATCCAGAAGCCAAAAATGGATGTTTTGCTCCTTAATCCTGATATACATACTCAGTATAAAGCAGGGGGGAGCAGGTGACAAGAGGAAGGTCATGTAGAAGAGAATATGGGAGATCATATGGGAGGTCATGTTAGTACCACAGCTACAAGGGTCACATATCAGTTTGACTTCTACACCATAGTAAATAGATGCACACGGCACGAGATCTACAACAGCTATGGGTAATATGGGGATATAGACCAGGCAAAAGAACGCAAAGATAAATGGGGTAGAAGCCTGCCAGACCACATGATCCTGACCAACGGTAGATGGGAGCATAACCAAAGCCCTAAAAGGACTCACAGACTTGTCAGAAGAATTAGCTCATAATTCTGGGTTAAGGATCCATGGGGCACTTGGTTTGGGTGGTGGGATAGATGGCAGAGAGCACTTATCAAGCTAGGTATAATCAAACTTTGTGTTCTATTCATAGTGGCTCTAATTTCATGCTGTGTAATACCTTGCATCAAGAAGATGATGTCTCACGTCATGAAGGAGACAGTGACAACAATATATGCAGATCTCAAAGGCTCTGATGATGAAGGAGAAATATATGCCTGAGAATGATGCCATTGCCATTGCCGACAGATCCCTTGGAGAAATACGAGAACTTGAGACCCATCTTAGAAGATAAAGTAGGGACTGTTTAGGGTGCGGCTAAGGCCAACTGCAAAGGGATTCCGACATTACGGTTTGTCTTAATGCTGGTGAATTCTCCTCCCCTTTCCTCTACCTTTTCCCCCTCCGCCGCCTAGGGCAAAGATTTAGGGTAAGATTTTGAATGTCTCCAAAGGGGGAATGTCATGGCAATGAATGCGTTAATGTATAGTTAATAAATTATTGCAGACACCCAGAAATCTTCCAGTGTGCGGGCCTGTTTGTAGGAAAGGGCCTTGCTCTTTTACTCTAGTTAATTCTTGCTCATCCTCCCCCCTTCCAGAATTCCACTGTCTTAGAATTAGCTGCGTAGAAGCTATTATATATAATGTTTTGAGTTAGATGTAGCAGTGTGGAAGCTTTTATCAAGATTTTCCAGTACCGACTGTACTAATCCAAGGCTGAATTGAAATGCTAACTAACACACACTATATGAATGAATGTTCTCTTCAGAATAAAATGTAGATTCAGCATAATATGATGCAATCACCTCTAGTAACACTGCTAAGAAATGCCCCTTTAATGATAAGTATAAAACTGGCTACTTCTCCCTTAACCTCCCTGGCGGTATGATTATGTCAGGAATTTTGTACTAAAAGCGGTACCATTTTTTTGGTAAAAAAATGTCTTTTATGGGCAGAAATTTTATACTTTTTTATTATAGGCTGAAATTTTATACTTTTTTATTTCCCGTCCAGTTCCGCCTCCAATGAGCCGCTGCTCGACGGGGTAGGGGCCCCTCAAGCAACAGTAGGGGGCCCCAGTGACCCTGTGACAGAGGAGAGGAGGGTAACTGAGGGAAGGATCCTGCTTCCCTTGGGTGTTCCCGCCCATCCTCTCACCTGCAGCCCAGGCTCTAACCCTACCCCTAACCCTAGCCCTACCCCTAACCCTAACCCTAGCCCTAACCCTAGCCCTAACCCTAACCCTAGCCCTAGCCATAGCCCTAACCCTAGCCCTAACCCTAACCCTAGCCCTAGCCATAGCCCTAACCCTAACCTTTACTCTAACCCCGACCTAACTGCTGCTGGCATAAGCAACACCACTGCCCCCGCCCCTCGGTCCGCGACTGCAATGGCCACGACCGCACTGCCGATAGCACCCCCCCAGGGCCCGAACCGCACTGCCGATAGCAGCCCCCCCAACCCCTCCCCCGGGGCCGCGACCACACTGCCAATAGCACCCCCCGGGGCCGCGACCGCACTGCCGATAGCAAAGGGGGCCGCGACCGCACTGCCGATAGCAAAAGGGGGCTGCGACCGCACTGCCGATAGCACAACCCCCCCGAAGCAGCGACTGCACTATCGATAGCACACAACCCCGTCCCCCGGAGCCGCAGCCGCACTATCGATAGAACCCCTGCTCCTCCCCCGGAGCCGCAACCGCACTATCGATAGCACCACCCCTCCCCATCACCCCCCGGGCCTCACAGTGGACGGCGGAACTGCCTGCGGGTAAACCCGAGTGTGACTCGGGATTACCGATTCTGACAGTGAAAGTTAACCCCGATTCACACTCGGGAATACCGCTAAGAAGGTTAATAAAGGTCTTTGTCATTAAGCTCTACTTTGACTTGTTGTCAACGTGGTTCTTACGGTGACATGCACACACTTAGACAAAGCATAAGCATAAATTTGGCGGCAGACAATTAAGAGGACAGCCCACCCGAAAGGTGTGGAGGGCATCCATTACAACTGGAGCAAAAGGACCTGTGGATGCTGGGCGACTGGGACCATTTACAGGGAACCTGCGGTGACGTGTTTCCGTGTCCTGCATCATGTGAGGTCGACTTCCTGAAAAGAATCGCTAGAGCGACGGCGACGATGCCTGGCGGGATCAGGAGGTCTAAAGCCCTGAGTGTTAACAGGTGTTATGTGGAGGCACACAACACACCAAGGTGAGCGATTCTGCTACCCACCACAGACCAATTTAGTGTCTCAGATGCTTCTCATTTGCACCCCTTTGTTTTTGTTTCTTATATCTAATCGGCAAGAATGGGAAGACGCGGTTAAATTGGTTCAAAGCTCTTCCAGATGCATTAACCATGTAGAAAATCTTAAAAAGATTCACCTAAGCTGGTACTTTACCCCGTCAAGGCTGGCTAAGTTTAACAAGGAACTTTCCCCGCTGTACTGAAGGCAGTGTGGAGGGAGGGGCGATCTACCCGACGTCTGGTGGTTTTGCCTAAAAGTGGCGGCCTTTTGGCACGTAGTTGCCGGCTTGCTACAGACGATAATGCGAATTGTTGTCCCCTTTTCTCCCCAACTTGCAGTCCTGCATATTGGCATAGAAGACTACCCACCGGTTCTACGCCAGCCAGTTACTTATGTGTTGATCGCAGCCAGGCTCTGTATTGCTGCGAAATGGAAATCGCATACTCCTCTGGGACTAGAGGATGTGATAGAAAAAATAAATTCAATTTTTCATTATGAGTACCATCTAGCTTTAGATGTTCAGACTAGACTCCGTACCCTGGACTCTTGGCTTGTGTGGGCCTCCCACCCTCTTGCAAACCTGATCCCACTTCACTAAGGTGTGCTCAGCTATAATATTAAACTTCAGACTACGTGACTGTTTGTACCCATTGCTCATTTCTCCTTGATGATATGTGGTTCAGTTGATATTACTTGACGAGCGATCCAAGATGGCCGCGGTCCTAGGAGGCTGTGAAGCTCACTGCTCCTGCTAAAGATACCAGGATCCGTGGCATCCTGCACAAGAGACACCTGAAACTTGGCTAAAACCATCATCTTTGCCTCGCTAACACCTTTGGGATCCTGGGGCAGCGGAGGTTGTGCACCAGTGAGGATTAATAACATCCCCTCAGGCGGGACACGCCGGGCCTCCGGGACCTACAGCACAAGGCGCCATCTGCTCACCGCCAGACAACGTCTGCCTCCTGATACTAGGACTCAGAATCCCCTATCTGCCTGCCTGCAAGATCAAGTGGAGATATCGATCACCCCCCGGTGAGGTAGCAGTGAAACAGCGGGGCGGGTGGAGGCCAGTGGAGGCGTCAGAGGAGACGGAGGTCCGGCGCTGCCAGGTCTACCCGCACATCCAACGGGTGACACCGGAGCTCCGTGGGGACAGACCGGCGGCGGGGAGTCTGGGTGTCTCGAGGCACGGGAGCCACCGGTCACAGGTAAACGCCGGGAGGCGGTGGGGAGAGTGAGACGGACCCTTCACTTCCGGTCCCGCCGCCATTACAGACTGCTGCGGCAGAGCTATCACGCTGGAGTTAAAACAGCGCTGCCATACACTTGGAGGCTGGAGCTGGTGATCTCACTTACACCCGGTGCCCGCAGTGAACGATCAGTGCTCCCGGCTGGGCACACTGTGGTGTACGGGCCGGGGAGAGATTGCGGGAGCGAACTGCCTGGAAGCACCACAATCCCCAGGCGAACGGAGACCGCATAAGAGGTCTGCTGCAACCCGCGAGACTGGGTGAGTGGGGGTCGGAGGCAAAGAGGGGAAGAGGCAGAAAATCACCTGACTAGTGACGGGAAAGGAGGCTGGGGATTGAGAGAGAGGACCCTGCCCATCCTGAACTAAAGCCAGCTTAGATATCTCTATAGCTGTCTAAAACCGGACTGACCGCCGCTGACAGTGTGACCCCTTGCGCCCTGACACGCCTGGATCTGGGACCGGCTTCAGAGTCACGGACCCACAACTACTATCCCTCTGGTCCTCAGGAGTGACTGACGTCTCCACAACCCTGGACTTTTGAGCCATGTAAGTGATCACTGCCATTCTGACACTTATGTGCTTGAGACTAAGGGGAATCTGGATGGGAACAGTTCTCTAGGGACTTAAACAACTTAGACCCTATTGCAGCCTCACAAGTATAAACCCGGATCTATTCCTCCACAATAACCACACTTAAGCCATCCCGAGTGTAAATCTGGTGTATCTCATATACATGCCAAAGGATCTCATCAAATACTTGTGATGAGATATAGAAATTGGTTGCGCCACGCTGCTTTATGTTTTATATCCACCCTCTGTTAAGTCACCGTTACACTCACCTTTTCCTGTTGTGCTGTCCGCACAACAGGGGGGCTCACGTAGTGAGTGCACGGGGTCTCTCTCTGGACGGTGTGGATTTCTTTCCCTTTTTCCTCGGTGTCCGCCTGTGTAATTGCACGTGATCCGTCACGTGTTTTCCTCTCCTCTGTTAGATTTGTCTTCTCCTCCGGAGCTGCTCCACCGCTCTCCCCATAGGGAGATGGAAATGCAGGCAATGGAATAAAATGATGTTTGGGTGAGCGCTGGGATATGAAGACAGCTACACTTCAACAAGTATTTTACCTGTAAGCTTATTGTTCAAATCACCAAATACTCATCAAATACTTGACTGTGATATAAATATTATTTCTCTCAAACACCTCAATAACTTGATTATGCTGTAATAGCCCATCGTGGCCAGCAGGAAGAGCTCCGTAACTACACTGAACTATACCTAACCATCCCAATTGCTTCCTATCATGAGGAAAACGGGTACCAAAACCCCGAAAGGGTCGTCCAAAACCACTAAATCTGTCACACAAGCAGATGTCTCAAATTGTGGAAAAAACAAGCCACGTTGAACGATATGGACATTGCCTCCAAATTCCCTGACTCAGCCCTGGCAGAGGAATCAGAGACTGATCCAGAGAGCGACTCTGAAGCAGGACCAATAGACAAGGATACCATAGTCACCCGCTCATTCAGCACACGTATTCAAGCTAAATCATTAGCTAAATCATTAGAGCCAATTGGAAAAGAACTAGCTGACATTAAACGTGATCTTACACAACAAGGTTACAGAATAGAGATAATTGAAAACTCTCAATCTTCCCTTATTCACCAAACAAATACCATCCTAGAGGGCCTACAACTACACGAAAAAATAATCCACACGGTCAATTCAACCCTAGAAGACCATGAAAATCGAGAGAGGCGCAATAATATAAGAATAAGAGGCCTCCCTGAATCAGTGGCAATGGAAGCCCTTGAGAAAGCAGCCACTGAAATTTTCAAAAGCACCCTACCAGAGGAAGATAAAAGGAAAATAGATCTGATAAGATAAGATCCGCTCAGGGGGAGCAGCCGCGAGATGTCATCTGCCGCTTCTTAGACTACAGAGTTAAAGACCTAATACTGCGCAGGGCCCGTGACCAACAGACTGTCATGTTTGAGGGCTCCACACTCAAATTGTTCCAAGACCTGTCAGCTATCACACTGCGCAAAAGAAGAATGCTGAAGCCAGTAACTGACATCCTCTTGCAGAGGGGGCACCGCTTCCCCTGGCTGTTCCCCTTCGGTGTTTTTATAACTGCAGGAGACAAGAAATTCCAGGCCAGGCCAGGACCTCGGCAGAAATAAAATCAACCTGCGAGGAACTAGGGGTTGTTTTGGATAACTATCCTGATCTAGAATCATTCCACTCCGATTCCCTGATCAAGCCACTTTCAACCCTTCCGTCGTGGCAAGTGGTCACAACGCCAAAGGCCCAAAGATTAAGAAGGAAGGCAGCAAAGACACCGCCCATGAAAGACCTCGGTTACTCCACTTGAGCTATGTAGACCCCATCCATCGCATTAGTAGCGATTCACTAAATTACCTCAGACTGATTGCCTGCCTTAGTTTCTAACCTATACATCCCTTCAAGGCGTCTGAATAGGAACGCCTTACCAACTAAATTTGTTTTATGGACACCACCCACAATATGTTAAGCTTTTGGGGTTTTAAGGGAAGACCACGCAAGAGGCAAGACCCAGAGCAATATTGCCTACTCTGGGCCCACAATTCCAACACGGTTAACTGATACACATTCAAATTGTATGCATGGCTCGCTCTGGTGGAACTTTTGATTTTATGCAAACTTGCCTATGCCCCCCTTCCCACCCCCCTTCTCTTGCCCACCCCTTTTCTGATTCCCTAGACCCCTCACATACCCTCCCTCCTCTCACCCCCCTACTTACCTGCTCCATTCTTAACTCTTGGCAGGAAGATGTGGTTACGCTTTTGCATTAATCGAATTGTCTTATAACTCCTCCTCCGAGCTGGCTATGATGGCTCGTTGAAGCCTCACACAGATGAGACGAAGTTTTACGAATATGTTGATATTTGCATATATAACTTTGAAAGTTTTATTGTTTCTTCCTTTCTCTTCTTCTTTTTCCTATCTCCTCTATCCTCTCCTTTATCACCTTCTTACCCCGGGGGATGTGGAACCGACGATGACGACACGTAATGCACGACCTACACCAAACACACCATGGAGGGTGCACCTGAGGTAATGAAATTTGCTTCCTTAACGCACATGGTTTAAAATCACCTCACTCCAGACGCCACACATTGCACCGTTTAAAACAACAAAAAATACAAGTTTTCCTCTTGCAGGAAACACACTTTAAAGCTGACAATTACCTAACCTAGATCGCACAGGCTACGATAAATGGTACCATGCTACCTTGACACAGACGAAATCCAGGGGCACCTCAGGGGCGCTAAACCCTAGTCAAGGGCCTGTTGAATGGAACGCCGGTGACATTATGTAGCCTGTACGCTCCAAACAAAAAGATAGCAAGACGGCTTAAAATAGTTTTGGCTAAGATAGAGAGATTTAAAGAGGGTGTTCTGATGGTGGGCGGTGACATTAATATAGCACTAAACCCATTGATAGACACATCCAAACAAAAAAGTGTGCTCTCGGCCCGGAGACATGGCTGGAATACAGCGAAATCTCAATGCCCAGCAGTTAATAGACACGTGGAGATGCCTGAACCCCGCCGAACGCGATTACACCTACTACTCGTTCCCTCATAAATCTTATCACCGACTAGATTACATTTTTGTTCTCAAAGCTTACCTACCAAGTATTAAAAAATCCACAATAACACCTACCATTTACTCAGATCACTCGACAGTAATACTGGAAATGTCTCTACGGAAACAACTATTGAAATGTAGATCATGGTGTCTCAATGAGACGGTACTAGCTGAGGAGGGTGTTAAAGAGCGCATAACTGAAGCGATGCAGAAATATTTCACTTTAAATGCAACACAGGACATGTCGGTACAGATGCTCTGGGAGGCACACAAGTCGGTAATAAGAGGTGAGCTGATCTCGATCTCCTCCTTTATCAACACGAAACGGCAAAAAACCTTAGTTGACCTATATGACGAAATCGCGGTTTTAGAATTAAACCATAAAAGAAAACTTGACCAGCAGACATTGAATCTGCTGTCAGCAAAGAGACAACAACTTAAGGATCTTCTTACCCTACAGACGGTAAAATACTATAGCTCATGGAAACACAAAATGTACACTCATGGGGACAAAGCATCAAAATTCATGATTTTGCTGATTCGAAAAAGACAGGCACGCACCCTGATTGGCTCAATTAAGAATAGTCGAGGTGTATGCTCGGATAATCCCACTCACGTGGAAGACGCTTTTTTGGAGTATTATAAGCACCTCTACGACCTGAGGCCAGATGAAAACAGGGATCAATATAAACTAAGAAAAGGCGAGATCAGGAATTTCTTGAGTAGCTTACAACTGCCCAGCCTCACAGACTCCCAAAAGTCTACATTGATAAAACCGTTTCAACTCTCTGAACTCCAGTCCACTCTGTCGGGGTGCCCAGCTGGGAAATCCCGAGGACCTGATGGATTCACGGCCCATTACTACAAAACCTTCTCCTCTGCCCTACTCCCACACCTCCTAGATCTGTGTAATGCGGTACTACCGAGCCACTTACTCCCTCACCACATGTTAGAAGCTAGTATCTCTTTCATTTACAAAGAGGGTTAAGATCCACAGCAATGCAGCAGTTATAGACCGATCTCTTTACTAAACGTTGATCTAAAACTGCTCGCTAGCATGATCGCAAAGAGACTAGCGGCTTTCTTGCCCCAATTGGTTTCTCCAAACCAAACAGGTTTTGTGGGGGGGCGGGAGGGGAAGGATAATGTACACAAAATATTACACATGTTACAAATTGACAAACATCGTAAACTACCTCTAGTCTTGTTGGGAACTGACGCAGAGAAGGCTTTCGACAGAGTGGACCGGACCTATCTAGATGAAACTTGAATTGCCTTCGGCATCCCTTCTATGCTGGTTGGAGCCATATTGGCGATGTACCGTAGACCCACGGCACGCATTAAGATAAATAACACTCTCACTGACGCCTTTGAGATAAAGAACGGTACTAGACAAGGTTGTCCGCTCCTGCCGCTCCTCTTTGTCCTCACTATGGGACCTCTCTTGGCTGCTATACAGTTAAGGGATGACATAAAGGGCATAACCCTGCAACGCACACACTTTAAGACGGCGGCTTTTGCGGACAGACCCACTCTGTGGCTTCCCAGCCTGCATAGAACTATTAGAACAATTCAGTAGTATGTCAAACTTTAAAGTTAATGCCTGTGGTGATGCAGCCCATGGCCGGGTGCATCACACGGGTGGTCTGTGTATAATACTGTGTTCAACCCCCACAGGCTTGAACAGAGGGGGGAGGTATGTGATGATGCAACCCACGGCCAGGTGCATCACACGTGTGGTCGGTATCTGGCTCTGTTCACATGTATCCGGTTTTACTGTGGATGTGCTGTGCTAAAACCTACCCGGAACACAGGGAGTTAACAGCTGAGAGTGAGTGTTGTAGACCTGACATGTTCATGAGCCTAATGAGTGGCTGAGAGTAATGTGTATACTGATTACCTAGCAGCAGGTGGGTGTGGCAGTGTGGGTGTGGCAGGCAAGATAATAGCTAGCCAGGTGTGAGTTGTGGAGAGATCAGATCAGGCTGCAGAATACATCAGATCTGACCGCAGAGGAGACCAGAGACTGCACAGATCAGATCAAGCTGCAGAGGAGATCAGACCAGAGACTGCAGAGTCCAGAGAGAGACCAAACATGATCCTCTGAGGGAGAAGACATGTTTCAGGGGGGTCCTGTTCCCGTTGGGGGGATGAGGCAAGACTCTGGCTCTCCATGCCGGAGACGCTGGCCCCTCTGAGCCGTGTGTAGCCTGTGGCCAGACCGAGAGGTTAGTGGAGCACCTGGGTGTAAGGGGGGTCCTGGCTGAACCTGTAGGGGGCTCACGCTGTCCATGATGGTGAGGCTGTCATCCAGAATATCTGCTGTGTTGGTGGGCTCTTGGAGGCAGGTGGGCAAACTTGGAGGCTTGGTGGCAGGGTGAGGAGACCTTGGGGGATGCTTTGACTGCCCTGAAGCTCAGGTGGCTCACAACCTGGTCTGGGCCTAGAGGGCTGAAGTCCATGCCGGACTGCGCTGGTGTGTGTGGTCTGGGCCTGACAAGGCTGATGTCCATAGGATCCCATGACTGACTATGGAAGTGTATGATGGCTGAAGGAAAAGGGCCGTGTGTGTGAATGGAGGCAGAGCAGAAGCCTCTGTGGGAGAGAGAAGACCAAGTCCTGGGAGAATGGAGCCGTGAGGCCGGACGACAGGGGTTGGTAGAGGACCGGGAGTTGGGAAGTGGGGCTGACCCTGGAGGGGCTTGCGAGAGCGTGTTTGGTGCAGCCACTTGCCTGGAGGTCTGGCCCTGGTGATGGCAGACTTGGAAGCGGTTGGCGACCTGGAGACACGTGCAGAGGAGTTGCCCTGGAGCTCCGGTGACTACAACCAGGTCCGGGCCTGGTTCAGAGCAGCCAGAGCGCTGTGTAGTGGGCTGGGAACAGTTAGCAGCCTGTGGGAAGGGACTGGGCTCCCAAGGGGACACTGGGCCAAGGAAGAGCCTGGCCGTAGGGTAAATACCATCAGGTGTGAATAGGGGTGAGCCGACTAGGCCAGGATCCCTAGGGGTCGGTGTGTTACTCATGTACTCTGTGTGTGTACCGGTACCGCAAGGTAACCGGGTGTTAGAATATGTGCAATATAATTTATGTACTGTGGAGTGGAATGTAATGTGATGTTATTTACAATGTTATGTGATGTGAGTATACTGTATGTATTTGATATATAATGAGCAGTTTGAGCTTAATAAACTGCTCCTGAGTGTTCTAATGGTTAAAAACATGTATTGGTGTCATTCTACGCTGTCAAGCGAACCCCCAGGAGTACGCTACTTCACATGCCTTAAAATCAGAAGCGCTAGCGATTAACATGCCCCATACGACGCAAACTAGACTCAAAACGCTTTACTCCTTTGCGTGGCCTCAGAATATCCTCAGACAGTGCTCAGACATCTATGAGACTTTAATTACTTTGAGAGCACTCCGACTCCAACGAGACTTTATAGATGCCACCAAACTTTCATCTTTCCCCCCAATACACTACCAAGATGGGAGTGGACATTAACGTATAGCTGGATACATCCCAGATTATCAGAATTAGACAATTACGACCTAGATGTCTTATTCTATTGGCCGCATGACTACTCATACTTGACTACTTATACTTCTACTTATTGATATTTTTCACTTACTGTGAGTTTAATTTTGAATGAGTTGATTCATTTACTGTGATGTTCAATCTGAATGAGTTGTTAACTTACTGTTTTACAATATATGCAACATCTTAATAAAAAGAACATTGAAAAGAAAAAGATATTATTTGACTACTCTGTGTAATATTTCTGGCACAATACTTGGCACTTATTCTGAAGGGTGGGTTGGGAGGATAATATTTGTGTTAATTGAATGTTATGACTTGATGAAGTATTTGGCTTGTATTTCATGTTTTTTTTTTTAATAAATAATTATTGAAACCAAAACTTTTTCCATAAATAATGTTTTTTCAACTCATTAAATTCCAACTTGTAAAGTCCATTAAACCATTATAAAGGCCGACTTGAAAATAGAACTTTCCCCTCACTAAAAGCCTGGCGACAGGGAAATTGGGAAACAGAATTAAAAAAAGAGGATGGGTGGATGGATGCGTTTTTCTTCATCTTCTCAGAGACACTGACAGAACATTTCTGTTGGTGGGGTATAACTACTCCACTCTCCCGTACTTTTCAAACGAATAAGGTGCAAACTTATCACACATGCAGGACAGCCAATCACAGCGATCACCTGCTTCTGTTACCTCACAACGAGGACTCTTAACCCTTTACCATCCATCATGAGGATACCTCATGAATATTAAGGCACTTATAATGACAAACACATGTTAGGAAGAAACAGATACCTCAATATTAGTGATGGGCGAATCCTAAATTACTCGGAATCGCTTGACTCTAGCGAGTCCGAGCCCGGGACTCGCTACTCGTTGCGAGTCTAGCGAGTCCAATGTTAATGAATGGGGAAGCGAGTAATAGCGAGTAGTGTGCGATTTACAAATCACAGATGTGTCTCAGAAGCTTCAGCCTGAAGCAATCCTAGTTTTTTCAGAGTCTCTGCCATTGATTTGCATTGGACTAATTTATTGTGCAAGTAATCGCTGGGAAACTCGCACAGATAAGAGTCCGGCTGTCTGCTCTGTGTGCAGGCTGCCGCAGCTCCAGGGTCCTAGAGCCCGCCTGCTGCCTGATGTAGCAGAGCTGAGATTGTTCTCAGTTTGCTCATTCCCTGTGCATACACATCTATATCTATGCACAGGAAATGTAGCAGAGAAGACATCGCGTTTTGGACTGCGTCGGACGGAAGAGGATTTTTTTAATTAAAGATGAAGTCCCTAATGGCTTTTTTTTTATTTCTAATAAAAAATTTTCTCTGTGTTGTGTTTTTTTTAAAACAATTTAATAGAAATTCATGGCGCTCATGTCTAATATTGGCGTGACCGCCATAAATTTCGGGCTTAGGGCCAGCTGATAATACAAAGCTGGCCCTAACCTCTTTATTACCCAGCGTGCCACCGCCACCAGGGCCGCTGGAAGAGCAGGGTTCAGCGCCAGAGGATGGCGCTTCAATGAATGCGCCATCTTCTGGGACGGCTGCGGGCTGCAGTTTGCAGCGGGGGGTGCCCAGAAGGCTTGGGCCTCCCTGCGCTGCGGATTCCAGCCCCCAGCTGCTTAGCTGTACCTGGCTAGACATAGAAATTGCGTGGAGCCCCACGCATTTTTTTTAAATTATTTCATGAAATTCATGAAATAATTAAAAAAAAGGGCTCCCCTATATTCTTGTGTCTGGCCAGGTACAAATAGGCACCTGGGGGTTGGGGGCAGCCCGTCGCTGCCTGCTGGATCCGGCTGGTTCCAGAAATACGGCGAAGACCATGTAATTTTTTTTCTGAAAAATCAATAAAACAATCCTAAAAAAGGGACTGCATCTTTATTAACCCCTCGCCCATGGTCCAGGTATTAATAAAGATGCAGTCCCTTTTATTTACATTGTTTTATGGATTTGTCAGAAAAAAATTTCACGTGGGCTTCGCCGTATTTCTGGAACCAGCCGGATCCAGCAGGCAGCGAAGGGCTGCCCCCTACCCCCAGGTGCCTATTTGTACCTGGCCGGACACAAGAATATAAGGGAGCCCTTTTTTTTAATTATTTCATGAATTTCATGAAATAATAAAAGAAAAATGCGTGGGGCTCCGCGCAATTTCTATGTCTAGCCAGGTACAGCTAAGCAGCTGGGGGCTGGAATCCGCAGCGCAGGAAGGCCCAAGCTTTCTGGGCACCCCCCGCTGCAAATTGCAGCCCGCAGCCGCCCCAGAAGATGGCGCGTTCATTGAAGCGCCATCCTCTGGCGCTGAACCCCGCTCTTCCAGCGGCCCTGGTGGCGGTGGCACGCTGGGTAATAAAGGGGTTAATGCCAGGTTTGTTATACAAGCTGGATTTAAGCACGAGATTCTTAAAGTCAGGCCACGTTTGAAACAGCCACTAAGAATCTCCAATAAAGGGTTAAAAAAACACAACACAGAGAAAATTTTTTATTAGAAATAAAAAAAAAAAGCCATTAGGGACTCGATCTTTAATTAAAAAAATCCTCTTCCGTCCGACGTAGTCCAAAACGTGATGTCCTCTCTGCTACATCCCCTGTGCATAGATATAGATGTCTATGCACAGGGAATGAGCAGACTAAGAACAATCGCAGCTCTGCTACATCATCTCTGTGAGCAGGCGGGCTCTAGGACCCGGAGCTGCGGCAGCCTGCACAGAGAAGACAGCTGGACTCCCTGCTATCACTGGCACAGTAGCCGAGTCTAATGCAAGTCAAAGGCAATCCTAGTTTTGTCAGCGTCTCTGAGAAAACTAGGATTGATATTGATTTGCATTGGACTCGTTTACTGTTCGAGTAATCACTGGGAAACTCGCAGAGTACCGAGTCCTGCGAGTCCCTTACTACTCGCCGAGTAACGAGTCCTAGCGAGTAGATTCGCCCATCCCTACTCAATATGTTAGACAACTCAATTGGGGGGCAACAAGCCCATGCAGCCCCCACTCTAGGCGATTAGGGGGCTCAACATGGGATTGTAGGCCCCACTCCTAATATTGTAAGCTAAACAGACAATATAATAATAACACCAGGCATTGGTTGGCATGAAATGGCCGAGAGGCTTTTAATAGGGTTACCTTTAATAAATAATCCATATATATTAATTAAAACTTTTTCCATAAATAATGTTTTTTCAACTCATTAAATTTCAATTTGTAAAGTCCATTAAAACCATTATAAACACCGACTTGAAAATAGAACTTTCCCCAAACGGCCACACTGATTACAGTGTGGCCACCCCCCCAAACCCCTCAGCCATTTCTCTCTTGTCAACCGGATACCCATGTCAAACATATCCGATGCAACAGAATCTAGATGCACCCCATCTTTCTGATATAGGCCCGGTAAAAAACCCTCTATATCAATGTGTCAATATGAAAATCTGTCGGCCACTGGCAAAAAACTTCCCCAGGGCCGTATTAAATCTTTGCCAGATCATTTCCAAAAACATAGATTCTTAGTAGACCAAATCAAGCGCGGAACAACCTTGGAAAAGGCTAAGATCATGTTAGGATAGCTTGATAACCTCCAAGTCATGGCGAAATCGCCACAACATATCCAGTGTACACACCCTTCCAAGATCGTTCCAGGTGAGATGGGTAACCAAAAGATCTAGAGGAGGAAAGTGTTCAGACCTAGAGATTAAACAAGGGCATCTGGTCGAAGCTACAACTTGGCTCTTCCAGGAGCTCACCTCCCTATGTTCCTAATTTTATCCTCCCGGAAACTCAACCTAGCTGCCTTAGATGCTGCCCGAATATGGAAGGAATGAGACATAATTTGGCAATCTCCCAAACCCAATTTGGATAAAAAGCACTGTAATAACGAATTAAATTGAAACCTAGTTAAGGGATCAACGTTCCCATGCATGAAAATTAGGCCATCGAACGCCTGGTGAAACACCAACCAATTGTGTAAATTAAAAAGTGTAACATCACAGATGCTGGGAAGGCACTAAGATTAACCATCACACTCTTCCCAATCTGGTCCGTTTGGGTCCTGTGAACCAAAAATGCAACTCCGTTCCTGGAGACGGACATATCCCTGAAAACAAACCTGATCAGCGATACTTACCATAGCAACTCAATTCGCCAGTGATAAATTCTCCAAAGAAAGCTAAAGAAAAACAGGATTTGAAGAAAAGACTCTCAAGATTACCAAAGCAACATAATTCAAAACAGCTCATATTTGTATTCCAATAGATCAAGGGATATAGGTCTCCTTCCGTCTGGCCGGAAGTGCTGTATTATCATACCTTTCAGAAATTGTCGAACAGGAAACTAGGATAACCAGGAGATGTTACTAAGTAACTTAAGGAAGAACAAAAATACCTGCTCCATATTTATATAAACTGGCATGGCTGAAACCCTTAGCCAATAAGCCTTGCAAAAACTTAAGGCCAACCTTGGATGAGCTGACAGACAGGAAACTGCTGTAATGCACAAAATTTACCCAATCTGGTGTGAAAGATTTGCTGATACAACAGTACATTATCTCTGGTATAGTTTCCACAGGTGCTCTACATGATGTCTAGTTAGGCATGTATCAACTCCGCCCCTTTCTGGGAAGAGCGAAATTCACTTGACACAAGAAATGACTCTAAAGCCAGGGCCTTGGACCTCGCAGCATTAACTGCCACAAGATTGTCGCCAATACAAAACACTTAGAGAGTAATTTGTCAAGAGCAGGCTGTCAGACAGTAACGATATTCCTTTAGATGACAGTTGCAATTACAGACCCCAGACTGTCACTGCGACTAATACAGCCATTACTTTATTCACCACATTACATCTTTTGCTGCTGACTACCCCTTGGCTGGCAGAGAAGGAGAAAAAAAAACAAAGCCTTCTGAACTGCACAACAAAATCATCTTCTGTAACTGAATTTATGAACATGCCCAGATCCACTGAGGAAATAAAAGGGGACTAAAAGCAGCAGTTCCCATTGAACTCTTGTAAAAATTGCAGCCAAACCAGCATATCTGCACACATATCCCTAGTGATTCGGATGTGTGCAAAATGCAATGATAGCCCTTTCCTACAATTGTAATGGCGCCTACAAAAAAACTCTCCCCATGGGCATAATCTGCAATACAAAGTTAAGGCTACCCAATAAGGACTGCAGCCCCGGACGTGTAACCTTTTTTCTATCTAATACCTGCTGAATGTTGCACACAAGAATTCTACTTTTTCTTCAGAAAAGATTACCATCATAAACTCAGAATCGAGAACGATTCCCAAAAAAGTCAAGGACACAAAACGGCTAACTGGTCTACCCGCCGGCTTTTAAACAATCATTCAGCCCGATCCTCCACCTCCTATGCCGATCCTCCGCTCCCCCTGCCGAGTCCCACCCCAATCCTGAGTTTGGACCAGGCAGGGAGCGCAGTACAAGGGAGCGGGGAGCAAAGGATCCGGTTGGGGAAGCCGGTGGTGAGAAGACTTTACCGTCGGCTTTCCCATTCTGTGCTGCGCTCCCCGCTACCTGATGCCCCCTTCCTGTTCCCTGGTTCATAACTTAGAATCGGGTGGAGAGGTGGTGGGGGAGCGGGGAGGGGGCATCAGGGAGCGGGGAGCTCAGCACTGCACAGGAAAGCTGGCAATGAAGTCTTCTCAGATGTAGCTGAGCTAAAGAAGAAAACTGGATTGGACTACGTCGGACGGAAGATTAATTTTTTTAATGAAGATGGAGTCTCTAAGTGTTGTTTTGTTTTTTTTTTCTAATAAAACTTTTTTCTCTGTGTTGTGTTTTTTTTTAACACTTTACTAGAAATTCATGGTGGTCATGTCTAATATTGGCGTAACCCCATGAATTTTGAGCTTAGGGCCAACTGATAATACAAAGCTGGCCCTAACCCCTTTATTACCCAGTGAGCCAACTCACCAGGGCCCTGAATGAGTTAGGTACAGCACCAGAAGATGGCCATCTTCTGGGGCAGCTGCGGACTGCAATTCACAGCAGGGGTCAGAAAACCTGGTCCTCCCTGCGCTGCGGATTCCAGCCCCCAGCTGCCTAGTTGTACCTGGCTGGACGCAGAAATAGTGCAAAGCCCCATGTATTTTTTTTTTTATTATTTCATGAAATTCATGAAATAATTAAAAAAAAGGGTTTCCTTATATTGTTGTGTCCTGGCCAGGTACAAATAGGCAGCTGGGGGTTGGGGGCAGCCCATTCCTGCCTGCTGTACCTGAGTGGCATACAAAAATACGGCGAAGCTCACATCAAATTTATTTTGAAAATTACATTAAAAAAAAAAACTATATTAGGGACTGCATATTTATTAACCCCTCAAGTGGAGGGGTTAATAAAGATGAAGTCTCTAAATGTGTGTTTTTTTTTTTTTTTTTAATTTTATGAATTTTTCCTAAAAAATTCGACGTGGGCTTTCCCGTTTTTTAAACGCCAGCCAGGTACCGCAGACAGGAACGTGCTGCCCCCAACCCCCAGCTGCCTATTTGTACCTGGCTAGAAACAGATATATAGGGTAGCCTTTTTTTCTTATTATTTCATGAATTTCGCTCTATTTCTGTGTCCAGCCAGGTACAACTAGGCAGCTGGGGCCTGGAATCCACAGTGCAGGGAGGCCCAAGCTTTTTCTGGGCCCCCGCCGCTGCAAATTGGAGTCTTCAGCCACCCCAGAAAATAGCGCGTTCATAGAAGCGCCATCTTCTGGTGCTATGCCCAAATCATCCAGGGCCCTGGTGCGTTGGCTCACTGGGTAATAAAGGGGTTAGGGCCATCTCTGTATTATCAGCTGGCTCTAAGCCCGAAATTTATAGGGTCATGCCAATATTAGATATGATCACCATGAATTTCTATTAAAAAAACAAAACAACACTTAGAGACTTCATCTTTATTAAGAAAATAATCTTCAGTCCGACGTAGTCCAAATGGGAAGGAATCTCAACTCTGCATCCCACTGCATAGTCATACGTCTATGCAGGGGGAGAGCAGGCTAAGAACTGACTGTGACAGTCAGAGTTCACCCCAGGTCATAGCTAGGGCTATGACCGCGAGTGAACTCTGCCTTCACAGCCACAACACTGCCGAGTGCCAGTGGAAACTGCCGAGCACAGGGCTGAGCAGTGAATAACTCGCAAGTTAATTAACTTCCGAGTTATTTACTGCTCTGTCAGCGGAAACTGCGAGTTATTCACTGCTCTGTTGGCGCTCAGAAGTGTTGTGGCTGTGAAGGCAGAGTTCACTCGCGGTCATAGTCCCAGCTATTACCTGGGGTGAACTCTGACGGTTACAGTCAGTTCTTAGCCTGCTCTCCCTCTGCATTGACATGTGTGTATGCAGAGCTGAGATTCCTTCCCATTTGGACTACATCGGACGGAAGATTATTTTTTTTAATAAAGGTGGAGTCTCTAAGTGGGTTTTTTTTCTAATAAAAGATTTTTTCTGTGTGTTCTGTTTGTTTTTTAACACTTTAATAGAAATTCATGGAGGTCATGTCAAATATTGGAGTGACCCCATTAATTTCAGGCTTAGGGCCAGCTGATAAAACAAAGCTGGCCCTAACCTCTTTATTACCCAGTGAGCCAACACATCAGGGCCCTGGATGAGTTGAGTACAGCGCCAGAAGACGGTGCTTCAAGGAACACGCCATCTTCTGGGGTGGCTGCGGACTGCAAATCGCAGCGGGAGGGGGGCCCAGAAAGATTGGGCCTCCCTGCGCTGCAGATTCCAGCCCCCAGCTGCCTAGTTGTACCTGGCTGGACACAGAAATAGTGCAAAATCCAACATATTTTTTAGTTATTATTTCATGAAATAATAAAAAAAAGGCTTCTCTATATTTCTGTTTCCAGCCATGTACAAATAGGCAGCTGGAGGTTTGGGGCTGCACGTTCCTGCCTGCTGTACTTGGCTGGTGTACAAAAATATGGCAAAGCCCACGTCGAAATTTTTAGGAAAAATTCATTAAAAAATTAAAGAAAAAACACATTTAGGAACTGCATCTTTATTAACCCCTCCAATTGAGGGTTAATAAAGATGCAGTCCCTAATATAGTTTTTATTTATTTTTAAATGATTTTTTCAAAACAATTTTGACGTGGGCTTCGCCGTATTTTTGTATGCCAGCCAGTTACAGCACGCAGGAACGGGCTGCCCCCAACCCCCAGCTGCCTATTTGTACCTGGCCGGACACAGCAATATAGGGAAGCCCTTTTTTATTATTATTTCATGAATTTCATGAAATAATTAAAAAAAATACATGGGGCCTCGCGCTATTTCTGTGTCCATCCAAGTACAACTAGGCAGCTGGGGGTTTGAATCCGCAGCACAGGGAGGCTCAATTGCAGTCCGCAGCCACCCCAGAAGATGGCGCGTTAATTGAAGCGCCATCTTCTAGCACTGTACCCAACTCATCCAGGGCCCTGGTGTGTTGGCTCACTGGGTAATAAAGGGCTTAGGGCCAGCTTTGTATTATCAGCTGGCCCTAAGCCTGAAATTCATGGGGTCACGCCAGTATTAGACATGACCACCATGAATTTCTAGTATTAAAAATAAACACAACACAGAGAAAATAAGTTTTATTAGAAAAAAAAACAAAACAACATCTAGAGACTCCATCTTTAATAAAAAAATAATCTTCCGTCCGACGTAGTCCTATCCATTTATCTTCTTTAGCTCAGCTACATCTCTGGTAGAGAACCTCTACCAGAGATGTAAAAATAAAAAATAGTGTTGCGCCACCTGTGGACCTTTCCTGCCTTTAAAGATGTCGTATTGTAAGTGAACTAACCTTTAAAGGTTGTGCCCGATCCGCACAACCAGATTGTGAGCGTAGTTTTGTGGCTCGGGCTGCCTGCCTTGGATCTGTAGTGCTCCTGTATCCTCAATCACCTCTGATCCTGGCCTAGTGCTGTCCATGCTCTCTCTCCAGGGTTGGGTCAGGAAACACCAGGTTGATCCATTAACCCTATTCCGCCTGCAGCTCTGTCACCGCTTTCCCCAATGGAATTAGACTAATAGAATTGTGATAGAATATGCGGTTCTAAGGTAGAGCGCAGGTTTGAAACGGGATACTTTAATCTTTATCTCCGTAACTTTATTCATAAAAAGCTCCAGACCACAACACGTTTCGACGTACAGACGTCTTCTTCAAGCGCTTTTTATGAATAAGGTTACGGAGATAAAGATTAAAGTATCCCGTTTCATACCTGCCCTCTACCTTAGAACCACATATTCTATCTGAATTCTACCAGAGATGTATCTGAGCTGTGCGCTGGGTGGCCGTGGGAAGGTTCATGTGAGTTCATGCTGTCAAGCATGAACTCACATGATCTCTGACAGCACCACGTGGCTACTTCAAATAAACAGCTGATCAGCATCAGCTTATACCTCAGCCGTTCATGTGAAATAACCGTCAGGAAAGCCGGCAGTGAGAAGACTTCATCTCCGGTTTTCCTGTACGCTCCTGCGCTCCCCGCCCCTGATGCCCCCTCCCCGCTCCTCCGCCGCCTCTCCACCCGATCCTAACTTAGGATCGGGCAGGGAGTACAGAACAGTACAATGAATATTCGTGAAACCCTCAAAATAAGTGTGAACCTTATTAATATATATATCTAACAAACATATTCATAATAAGGTTCACACTTGCTTGAGGGCTTTTATGAATATTTACTAGCTGTGAGCCCGATGCAAATGCATTGGGATTCTAGAACGTGCATTAATTTGATTATAGTAGTTATAGCTGTTAGCCTGATGCAAATGCATCGGGTATCTAAAATATGTTTATTGTTTTTTTAAAGATTTTTAAATAATAATCGCATCATCAATAGCAATAATATAAGCCATAGCATTATTATTAGCAGTAATAGCAGTATTAATAGCATTATTAGCAGTATTATGAGCATTAATAACAGTATTAATAGCATTAATAGCATTATTATTAGCATTAATAGCATTATTAATAGCATTATTAGCATTAATAATAGCATTAATAACATTATTAATAGCATTAATAGCATTATTATTAGCATTAATAGCATTAATAATACCATGAATAGGATAAATATTAGCATTAATAGCATTAATAGCATAATTAATAGCATTAATAGCATTATTAATAGCATTAATAGCATTATTATTAGCATTAATAGCAATAATAGGATAAATATTAGCATTAATAGCATTATTAATAGTATTAATAGCATTAATAGGATAAATATTAGCATTAATAGCAGAATTAATAGCATTAATAGCATTATTAATAGCATTAATAGCATTATTATTAGCATTAATAGCATTAATAATAGCATTATTAGCATTAATAATAGCATTATTAGCATTAATAATAGCATTATTAACATTATTAATAGCATTAATAGCATTATTATTAGCATTAATAGCATTAATAGCATTATTATTAGCATTAATACCATTAATAATACCATGAATAGGATAAATATTAGCATTAATAGCATTAATAGCATAATTAATAGCATTAATAGCATTATTAATAGCATTAATAGGAGAAATATTAGCATTAATAGCATAATTAATAGCATTAATAGCATTATTAATAGCATTAATAGCATTAATAGGATAAATATTAGCATTAATAGCATTATTAATAGTAGTAATAGCATTAATAGGATAAATATTAGCATTAATAGCAGAATTAATAGCATTAATAATAGCATTAATAGCATTATGATTAGCATTAATAGCATTAATAATAGCATTATTAGCATTAATAATAGCATTATTAACATTATTAATAGCATTAATAGCATTATTATTAGCATTATTGCATTAATAATACCATGAATAGGATAAATATTAGCATTAATAGCATTAATAGCATAATTAATAGCATTAATAGCATTATTAATAGCATTGATAGCATTATTATTAGCATTAATAGCATTATTATTAGCATTAATAGCATTAATAATACCATGAATAGGATAAATATTAGCATTAATAGCATTAATAGCATAATTAATAGCATTAATAGCATTATTAATAGCATTAATAGCATTATTATTAGCATTAATAGCATTAATAGGATAAATATTAGCATTAATAGCATTATTAATAGTATTAATAGCATTAATAGGATAAATATTAGCATTAATAGCAGAATGAATAGCATTAATAATAGCATTAATAGCATTATGATTAGCATTAATAGCATTAATAATAGCATTATTAGCATTAATAATAGCATTATTAACATTATTAATAGCATTAATAGCATTATTATTAGCATTAATAGCATTAATAATACCATGAATAGGATAAATATTAGCATTAATAGCATTAATAGCATAATTAATAGCATTAATAGCATTATTAATAGCATTGATAGCATTATTATTAGCATTAATAGCATTAATAGGAGAAATATTAGGATTAATAGCATAATTAATAGCATTAATAGCATTATTAATAGCATTAATAGCATTATTATTAGCATTAATAGCATTAATAATAGCATTATTAGCATTAATAATAGCATTAATAACATTATTAATAGCATTAATAGCATTATTATTAGCATTAATAGCATTAATAGCATTATTATTAGCATTAATAGCATTAATAATACCATGAATAGGATAAATATTTAATTTTTTTAATATTATTTTTATTGAATTATTTATTATTTTTAATTTATTTTTTTATTATTTTTTAATTATTTTTTAATTATTTTTTTATTATTAAATGTATTATTTAGGCTGAGACCCAGTTCTCTTTCAGGTCCGCTGAAAGGGCTGATATAATTAGCATATATTTAATTTTTTTATTATTATTTTTATTGAATTATTTATTATTTTTTATTTATTTTTTTATTATTTTTTAATTATTTTGTAATTATTTTTTTTATTATTAAATTTATTATTTAGGCTGAGACCCAGTTCTCTTTCAGGTCCGCTGAAAGGGCTGATATAATTAGCATATATTTAATTTTTTTATTATTATTTTTATTGAATTATTTATTATTTTTTATTTATTTTTTATTATTTTTTAATTATTTTTTAATTATTTTTTTTATTATTAAATTTATTTGTTCCCATTGAAATACATTAGCGGTGTGTCGGCGATTTTATGGCCGGCCACCTGGTTCTATTTGTCGGCCCTAAAATCGCGGACACACCGCTAATGCATGTCTATGGGCAGTGAGCTCGAATTCTGATTGGTCGGCGTCACCAAAGAGCGACCAATCAGAAATCAGGATGACTGCCCATAGACATGCATTAGCGGTGTGTCCGCGATTTTAGGGCCGACAAATAGAACCAGGTGGCCGGCCATAAAATCGCCGACACACCGCTAATGTATGTCAATGGGAAATGACGGGCTCTTCTGATTGGCTGAGGGCAGTAGACAGCGACCAATCAGAAGAGCGCATCAACAAATACATTTAATAATAAAAAAAATAATTACAAAATAATTAAAAAATAATAAAAAAATAAATAAAAAATAATAAATATATAAAAAAAAATAATAATAAAAAAAAAATATATGCTAATAATATCAGCCCTTTCAGCGGACCTGAAAGAGAACTGGGTCTCTGCCTCAGGCTCACTTTAAATAAATAATAAATTTAATAATAAAAAAAATAATTAAAAAATAATAAAAAAATAATAAAAAAATAAATAAAAAATAATTAATAATTAAATAAAAATAATAATAAAAAAAATAAATATATGCTAATAATATCAGCCCTTTCAGCGGACCTGAAAGAGAACTGGGTGTCTGCCTCAGGCTCACTTTAAATAAATAATAAGTTTAATAATAAAAAAAATAATTAAAAAATAATTTAAAAAAAATAAATAAAAAATAATAAATAATTAAATAAAAATAATAATAAAAAAATTAAATATATGCTAATAATATCAGCCCTTTCAGCGGACCTGAAAGAGAACTGGGTCTCAGCCTCAGGCTCACTTTAAATAAATAAAAAATTTAATAATAAAAAAAATAATAAAAAATAATTAAAAAATAATAAAAAAATAAATAAAAAATAATAAATAATTAAATAAAAATAATAATAAAAAAATAAATATATGCTAATAATATCAGCCCTTTCAGCGGACCTGAAAGAGAACTGGGTCTCTGCCTCAGGCTCACTTTAAATAAATAATAAATTTAATAATAAAAAAAATAATTAAAAAATATTAAAAAATAATAAATAAATAAATAAAAAATAATAAATAATTAAATAAAAAATAATAATAAAAAAAATAAATAAATGCTATTAATTTTATTATTAATTTTATTAATGCTATTAATAATGCTATTACTGCTAATAATAATGCTATTAATGCTAATAATTATGCTATTAATGCTAATATTTATGTTATTAATGCTAATAATTATGCTATTTATGCTAATAATTATGGTATTAATGGTAATAATAATGCTATTAATGCAAATAATATTGCTATTAATTCTATTATTAATGCTATTAATGGTAATTATTATGCTATTAATGCTAATAATTAGGCTATTAATGGTAATAAGAATGCTATTAATGCAAATAATATTGCTATTAATGCTATTATTAATGCTATTAATATTAATAATTATGCTATTCATGCTAATAATTATGCTATTAATGGTAATAATAATGCTATTAATGCAAATAATATTGCTATTAATGCTAATATTTATGCTATTAATGCTAATAATTATGCTATTAATGCTAATATTTATACTATTAATGCTAATAATTATGCTATTAATGCTAATAATTAAGCTATTAATGGTTATCATAATGGAATTAATGCAAATAATATTGCTATTAATGCTATTAATGCTAATAATTATGCTATTAATGTTAATAATTATGCTATTAATGCTAATAATTATGCTATTAATGGTAATAATAATGCTATTAATGCAAATAATATTGCTATTAATGCTATTATTAATGCTATTAATGTTAATAATTATGCTATTGATGCTAATATTTATGCTATTAATGCTAATAATTATGCTATTAATGCTAATATTTATGCTATTAATGCTAATAATTATGCTATTAATGGTAATCATAATGGTATTAATGCAAATAATATTGCTATTAATGCTATTAATGCTAATAATTATGCTATTAATGTTAATAATTATGCTCTTAATGCTAATAATTATGCTATTAATGGTAATAATAATGCTATGAATGCAAATAATATTGCTATTAATGCTATTATTACTGCTTTTAATGTTAATAATTATGCTATTAATGCTAATAATTATGCTATTAATGGTAATAATAATGCTATTAATGCAAATAATATTGCTATTAATGCTATTATTACTGCTATTAATGTTAATAATTATGCTATTAATGCTAATAATTATGCTATTAATGCTAATAATTATGCTATTAATGGTAATAATAATGCTATTAATGCTAATAATATTGCTATTAATGCTATTAATAATGCTATTAATGCTAATATTAATGCTGTTAATGCTAATATTTATGCTATTAATAGTAATAATAATGCTATGAATTCAAATAATATTGCTATTAATGCTATTATTAATGCTATTAATGCTAATACTAATGCTATTAATGGTATTTATAATGCTATTACTCTATTCATACTACTGTTAATAGTATTAATACTGCTATTAATGTTATTAATACTGTTATTAATGATCATAATACTGCTAATAATGCTATTAATACTGCTATTACTGCTAATAATAATGCTATTGCTAATATTATTGCTATTGATAATGCTATTGATGATGCTATTGATGATGGTATGGATGATGGTATTGGTATTCATGCTATTGGTATTATGTATGCACATTCGATGTCCTTAAGTACTCAGTCACCTCTTACTATTATTGATATTAATGAGAAACATGTCTATATCTTTGTAATACGTCGTAGGGTACATTATAACGACATACAAAACATGATATTTAAATATGTTCATTGTTTATCTGGAACTTATTATTTTCCTTAATAATTATTCTATACTTTTCAAGAATTCTTTTCTCCCAAAAAGCTTTTGTAAAAGCTCTTACGTACCTATACCTCTCCAAGCATAGTATTACCTTTGTATGTCCTAACATGACTTCAAAGGATACTAGCAAGGATGTTGGTGGGTACAAAGCCGCATGGATGCGTAAGACACGTGCTAAGGAAACTAAAGAAGAGCGACAATGTCGTTTGGATAAGTCTAAAGCTGAGTATAAGCAACGCAGTCGCTGGAACAAAAACAACTACGCTTGGGCAAAAAAGCTCAGAAGGAACGTCAATGCCGTCAAAAAAAAAAAGTAACACCACCAGTACATCACTCTGCTGATCAGACAGTAACCTCATCAGTACAACAGTCTGCTGATCAAACTGCAAGCTCACCTGTACAATACTCTGCTGATCTAACTCAGTGTGCTGATCAGACAGTAACCTCATCAGTACTACAGTCTGCTGATCCAACTGTAAGCTCACCAGTATTACAGTTTGCTCTAGCTCTTTCTAGCAGTTCACCGGATGAAAGTAGCACAATTCCTCAAGTTTCATCACCGCGCAAAGCAACAGCAAAGCGTAAACATTGTGCTCAGGAGACGTCACGCACAAAACGTTTTCGCGTTGAACAAGAACAAACTCCTTTGGAGGCACAAATTGCTCAGGAGTCTTCACAATCCAAACAGAGCCGCTTACGCAAAAGTGCTGGCTCACGTCGTACACACCGCAAAAAGACGTCTTCTACTGTTACACAAGTGGATCCTGACTCTTTTTCTGCTTTATTACTTCAACGTCTGATCTATGTTGGTTTGCAGAAACAACATCGTATTTACCTACCTACACCTCCCTCTTCATATCCACCTGGATTTACAGATAGTGATTTTGGCATTGTGGACCATACCTGTGGCTCTATGATATTCATATGTAACCATTGTGAAGCTCGACATTTCATGGATGAGATGCCATCGGATAAACAGTATACTCTCTGTTGTCACAAGGGGAAGGTCAAGGTTCTGTTACCTCAGTATCCAGAGATGTTGGAATGTATTCTTAAAGGTCAGAGTCCATACAGTCGGAATATGATGGATAACATCAGAAGTATTAATAGTTCCTTTGGTTTTGCTTCTATGGGTGCAAGTATTGCTGCTCCACCTGGACATGGCCCTTATTGCTTCAGGATTCATGGCCAAATTTATCACCGTACTGGAACACTACATCCTGCTCCAGATCAAGCTCCTGCTTATGCCCAACTCTACATTTTAGATACTGCCACTGCTAATGACCAACGTTTACAGTGTGACGAAAATAAAAAATGTCATCCTAAATTGATGCGGCTCATTGCTAACTTATTAGATCGCATCAATCCTTTTGTTTCCGCATACAAAATGTTACGTTTTGTTGAACAAGAGGAACAGGAGAAGGCAATTGAAAATGGTACTGTCATGCCTAATATCATCATGGCTCTTAAACAGGATCGAGAACAAGACCCAAGACGTTATAATAAACCAATTGTTAATGAAGTTGCTGTGGTCTTTGAAAATGCCGATGGAGAGCCACCCTTCAATAGAGACATTTTAATTCATCTCAAACCTGACCCAAACAATCCTTTAGCCCCAAAAACACAGCAAGTCAGTATTCTCCACAGTAATTTAGATGCTTTACTGTATCCGTTATTTTTTCCGCATGGAGAACAAAGCTGGCATGAGGGACTGAAGCATCAAGGTGAAAATCCACGGAGAATTACACAATTGCAGTATTACTGTTATTTGCTATCTGTACGTCCTGGGTTCAATCCTATTCTAAATGGTGGAAAACTAACACAACAGTATTTAGTGGATGCGTATATAAAAATTGAGGCTAATCGCTTAAATTTTATACGTCAACATAAAAAGATTTAAAAGTGGAGGACTATTGCGTACTACAGGAACATCTGCAAAGAAAATCTTTCTAAAAAGGAATTCCCATTGGCAAGACGGTCATTTTACCATCGTCGTTTGAAGGTAGTCCAAGAAATATGCAGCAACGTTATCAAGATGCCATGGCTATTGTTACAAAATTTGGACGCCCAGATCTTTTTATAACAATGACCTGTAATCCCAAATGGAGCGAGATTATCCACAATTTAGAACCATGGCAGAGGGTGGAACACAGACCGGATTTAGTCGCCCATGTCTTCAAAATAAAATTAGAAGCCCTATTAAAAGATATAAACAGTGGATTATTTGGCAAGATTTGTGCAATGGTTCATGTAATAGAATTTCAAAAGCGGGGACTACCACATGCTCACATTTTGATTATTCTGGATAGCAATTCCAAATTACGCACTGAGCTTGATGTCGATCGTACTGTTTGGGCAGAAATTCCTGATCCATCCGAGTATCCTGTGCTCCATCAAATTGTGATGCAACATATGATTCATGGACCCTGTGGACAATTCAACCCCAATTCTCCATGTATGGATATTGGAAAGTGTAAAAAATGATTCCCAAAAGATTTCCAACCAAAAACTCTAATAGCACACGATGCCTACCCAACCTATCAACGGAATGCAGGACCTTCATTTACACACCGTTCTCACATGGTTGATAATTCTTGGGTTGTTCCCTATAACCCTTTCCTACTATTAAAGTATAAGTGTCATATAAATGTGGAAATCTGTGCGTCCATTCAAAGTGTCAAGTATTTATTCAAATATGTTTACAAAGGGCATGATAAAGCCAATCTGGAAATTTCTCAAACAAACATACAACATGATGAACCTCACCAATTTATGGATTCAAGATATGTCAGTGCACCGGAGGCAGCTTGGAGAATTTTTGCCTATCCAATGCATAAACAATCACACAGCATTGTTCGCCTTGCCGTACATCTGCCACAGTCACAACCACTTTATTTTCATGAAGATGCTTCTGTTGAGAACATTGCTGCCATGACGCATAGAAAATCAACTCTTATGGCCTACTTTGAACTGAATCAGAATGACCCACATGCTCATGAATACTTCTACCGCCAAATTCCTGAGCACTATGTCTGGAAAGATGGTGCATGGGAAATTAGGCAGAAACGTGGAACAACAGTCATTGGAAGAATGTATACAGTCAGTATGAAAGATGAAGAACGCTACTATTTACGGTTGTTGTTACTACATGTAAAAGGAGCAACAAGTTTTGAGCACATTAAGACCGTTAATGAAGTCGAGTACCCAACTTTTAAACAGGCAGCAATAGCCCTTGGATTACTTTTGGATGACAGTGTTTGGCGAAATACCTTACTGGATGGCTGTGTTCTAAACATGCCTGCACAGCTTCGGGATATGTTTGCTTACATATGTATCTTTGGTCCTCCTGCTCATCCATTGGAGTTGTGGCAAGAATTTAAAAAAGATTTTATTGAAGACTACTGCCGTGCATATCACCCTAACAATGAGGACTGTGAGCATTGTGAAGGCTATGCAATGACAGATGTTCAAAATGTGTTAAAATTTCATGGCAAAAGCTTTACGGATTTTAATCTACCATGCCCCAAAAGAAAACAACAACTACAACCACAATACAACAAAGAGGAGGAGTTTAGAAGAGCCCAAGAAATGAAAGAAACTTTAAATGAACAACAACTTTTGGCCTATAATGCCATAAATGAAGCATTACAGGATACAAGTCAGCAAGCTAAGTGCTTTTTCATTGATGGCCCAGGTGGCAGTGGGAAAACATATTTGTATGATTTGTTAATTCGTCAAATAAGAGGAGAAGGAGAAACTGTGTCACCTGCTGCCAGTACTGGGATTGCAGCCAACTTATTGGAAGGAGGAAGAACCATCCATTCACTTTACGGGATACCTATTCCAATCAATGAAACATCTGTTTCAAGAATCAAAAATGATACTGATGCTGCACACCATTTGAAGAATACTAAACTTTTCATTATTGATGAATCCACTATGCTATCTAAATACGCACTGCATGTCATTGACCAACTATTAAAGGATGTTATGACCAAAGATATCTCGAAGAAAAATAAAACACCCTTTGGAGGGAAAGTCATTGTTCTGGGAGGAGACTTTCATCAGTGTCTTCCTATTATTCCTCATGGAACACGAACTGATATCGTAGAGAGCTGCATTAAATATTCCAGACAATGGCAGATTTTCACTCAATTGCCACTACTTGACAACATGCGCTCTGTTGATCCAGAATACAGCAATTGGATACTTCAGCTGGGAAATGGACAATTGACCAATTCTTATAACCTTGGAGATGATGTTATAGAAATCCCTGAAGATATGATTTGCACAGGCTCACTAATATTTGACATTTTTGGTGAAAACATTGTAATTGATGTCAATGACAATGAAAGCATTAATACAGCAGCATCACATGCCATTCTTTGCCCCAAAAATGATGATGTGGATCAGGTCAACTCTAAGATCATGGATTGCATTGCTGGAGAGTACACAGAATACATTAGTGATGATTCCATTGATCCGGATGAGACAGAGGACCCAGAGCAATACCCTGTTGAGTTTTTAAATTCACTTACACCCACGGGGATGCCATCTCATCGTCTGAAATTAAAAATTGGCACCATTGTAATGCTTTTGAGGAACTTCAACAGCCGAAAAGGTCTTTGTAATGGGACTCGCTTAATTGTCACCGGTTTGTTTGCCAACATGATTCAAGCAAAAGTCATTACTGGGTCTGCTGGAGGAAATGTGGTTTTCATTCCCAGGATTGATTTGTGCCCATCAGAAACCGGCTTGCCTTTTAAGTTAAGACGTCGCAAATTTCCTCTGAAGCCAGCTTTTGCCATGACGATAAACAAATCCCAAGGACAAACACTTGAGAAAGTAGGGATTTTTTTGCCAGAACCTGTTTTTGGACATGGACAATTGTATGTGGCTTTTTTAAGAGTGAGAAGACGATCTAATGTAAAAGTGAAAGTGGTGGACACTCCAATCCAAGGAAAATTGCTGCCTAACAGTGACAAAGTATTTACCAAAAATATTGTCTACAAGAATATTTTGCACTGAACTCTTCCCTATGACTATTCTTCCGTTTATTTATCTTTTGAAAAAAAAAAAAAAAAAAAATGTTACTGTTTCACATTTTATTCTTTTATATACTGATTTCTACTATATTTTTGTGAACACACATTTAAAATAATATGAGAGATGTGTATCATCCACATTTCTACAGTGGGTGATAGAAACCACTATTTCAAGCTCCAGCACTATATGTGCTGAGAGATTTCATTCTCATTCTTTACAGGGAGAGGTTTTTGTGAACAGCTAAGAGACGGGTGGGACGGCTGTTCACACACATCTCATTAGCAAGGTGTGTTACACATGTTTAGATAGATAGGGACAAAAATAAATTATTCATTAGATTCTATCATGCAATTTTTCTTAGATTTTTTTCACATTATTGAGGAATATACTAAATGATAATAATTGATCATGAAGGACTCACCGACAACATACTTGCTGTAATTTTCATGACTGCATGTATGCAATTTGTACTTCACTTGCGGTTTGTGCAGAGAACATAGTTGCGGCAGTGTCATCCACATCAACTACAGTCATCTGTGCTTACTTAGTGGATGCATGTTATGCACCTGCCAAAGCCACGTTCACTTCATTTACCGCAGGTTAACTACAAGTTTTTTAGTTATTGCGTGGACATTGCTGCAAGTTTGTAGTTGGTAACTCCTTTTGTATCAATTTATAACATTTATTTATTTACCACATGATCCTCAAAAAATCTAAGACAAATCCAGCCATAAAACATATTTAAATAATATCAATTCGGAATTAGTTAGATTAGGACTCACCAGGCGTAAGGGCATCTTGACGCGATTGGTGGGCTGACACAAACTGGCTGATACACATATTACTATTATTAATTCATCAATTCTAATGATTGACGCATTAATAAGTATTGCTACTTTGTGTTCTAAGACCCTTACAACATAATTGTTCAATTTTCCTTATATGATATCAACAATACAAATATATGTAGTTGCTGTAAAGATGTCATTGGAATAATTGGATTATTATTTAAAAATCTTTAAAAAAACAATAAACATATTCTAGACACCCGATGCATTTGTATCAGGCTAACAGCTATAACTACTATAATCAAATTAACGCACGTTCTAGAATCCCGATGCATTTGCATCGGGCTCACAGCTATATATATATATATATCTAATTATATATATATATATATATATACATATATATATATATATATATACACATTATAATAAATTCTAATATATATTATACATAATTTATTTAACCTTCGTAGCGGTATTCCCGAGCCTGACTCGGGGTTAACATTCACTGCCAGAAGCGGTAATCACAAGTCAAGGTCGGAGCTCAGTCACAAACTTAGCGATTTACCGCTGAGGTAGCGCGAGCAATGGCCGCGAGTCCATTGCGAGTCGCTACCTCAGCCGCCGCACCTGCTGCAAGTCCCGCTATACTTTCTATGGAGATCCATTGCGAGTCGCTGTGTAGCACGAGCAATGGCCGCTAGGCCATTGCGAGTCTACTTGCGGCGCGGTTGCGGTAATCCCCATAGAAAGTATAGGGGGAGTTGCGGCAGGTGCGGCAAGTGCGGTTTTGCACTTGCGGCAAGTGTGGCCGCGAAAATCTAACAAAAAATTTAAAAATATTCTACAGCTCACAGCTATAAAATATAATTGCAATAATATATAATTATAGCTATTAATGCTACTAATTAATTTGTATTAATGCATTAATGCATAATAATGCTATTATCTATAATAATTATATACATGCTATATATATATATAATATGTATATAAATCTATATATAATATGTAATTATATAGTATATATATATATAAACTATTATATATATATATGTATATTAATCATTTATATATATATATATATATATATATGTATTAACTATTATATATATAATATATAATATCTAATATATATAACATAACATTATAATAAATTGTAATTATATAATATACATAATTTATTTAAGTTAATAATATATATCATATATTTTTTTATATATTTATATTATATTATTTATATATAAAAATATATTGTATATATTGGTATTAAATTATTGATCTATACATCAGTGTTTATTTGAAATCGTGGCAGATGCGGTGAAAAAAACCACATCGGCTGCCATTACCGCATACCGGCTGCACATGCGGTGCGGTTGCGGTAATCCCCATACAAAGTATAGGGGGACTTGCGGCAGGTGCAGCACATGCGGTTTTGCACTTGCGGCAGGTGCGGCCGCGAAAAAAACCGCGGCTGACTGCGGTTTTTTTCGCTGCCGCACTTGCCGCAAGTGCAACACCGCACTTGCCGCACCTGCCGCAAGTCCCCCTATACTTTCTATGGGGATTATCGCAACCGCGCCGCAAGTGCAGCAGTTATGCGGCAATCGTGGCAGATGCGGTTTTTTTCACCGCATCTGCCGCAATTTGAAAAAAAAAAGATGATGTGAAAGGGCCCTAACTTTTATTTCGTTTATACAATATATATATATATATATATATACTTATCATATACAATTTATATATACACATAATAAATTGTAATATATAATATACATAATTTATTTAAGTTAAGAATATATATAAAATATATTTTTTTGATATATTTTTAGGATAAAATTTATATAAAAAAATATATTGTATATAATAAAAATTATCAATAAAAATATTACTACTTTGACTATATTGCTATGCAGAATGTATATTCATTGCTTCCTTAATTAATATACTGTAGCTATTATTGCATACATTTTGCTGTACTGTGCTCAATATGAGCTCTGACAAACAAAAAAGCTCTGTTAGAGCTAAAAATGCTGCATGCCAGCGCAAGAAGCGTGCGCAGGAAGATCCGGAAACAAAACGTCTCCGTTTGGTTAAGGTCAAGACGACTTTGGATAAAAGAATAGCAAAGGAGTCTGCTGAAGAAAGAAGCAGTCGGTTGGCCAAAAAAGCTGAGGCGGAACGCAAAAGACGCAAACAACAACAGGTCAAGGTGCAAGGAGAACCATCTACCTCTGATATGGCGTCCACATCTGTGTCTCCAACACTTTGTGAAACTGAACTGCCTTCAACATCTGGCACAAGTAAAGTGAAGGACAAATGTTCTTCTAAAACAAGAACAGACAAGATTGCTTCTGCCATGACAAGACACAAATTGGCTAAAGTCAAACGTTTACTAATTATGTCACCTACCTCAAAACAACACTGTTTGGCCCATTTGGCTGCTTCACAGCGTCAACTACGCCAAAAAAAAATCCTCCGTAAGAAGTCTCCAGTCACTACTTCTTTTGTTGGATGTGTTGACAGTTCTACACAGCAACACCTTATTTATGTAGGCATCTACAAAAAAGGTCATCTGTTGCTCACTTCACCTACATCATCTATCCCTATTGGCTTTACTGATGACGATACCGGTATTTTACAACATACCTGTGGGCCCATGAATATGTTATGTGAACATTGTGAAGCACAACATTTTGAGGCTGAAAGGCCATCTGATGGACAGTTCTCCCTTTGTTGTCACAAGGGCAAAGTTAAGGTACCATTACCTCAGTACCCTGAGCTCTTCACTACTTTACTCAAAGGAGACAGCCCATATAGTAAAATTCTCATGGACAATATCAGGAGCATTAATAGTTCCTTTGCATTTGCTTCAATGGGTGCAAGTGTTTCTCAACCACCTGGACACGGTCCTTACTGTTTCCGGATTCACGGCCAAATTTACCATAGAACTGGAACTCTCCACCCCGCTGAAGGTCAAGTTCCAGCATATGCACAGCTGTATATTTTGGATAGTGCTACTGCTAATGAACAACGCCTACAGTCTCCAGAAAATCTCAAATGTAATCCAGACTTGATGAGAATTATTGCTGAGCAATTGGAAGGTATTAATCCCTTTGTTTCAGCCTACAAAATGTTACGGCACGTGGAGGAAGAAGAAGAACAGAAAGCATTGGAACATGGCACAAACATGCCCAATATCATCATGGCAATTAAACAAGACAGACAGCAAGACCCAAGACGGTATAACAACCCTACTGTCCATGAAGTCGCTGTCGTCTTTGAAAATGCTGATGGAGAGCCACCATTTAATAGAGACATTTTAATACATCTAAAACCAGACCCAAAGAATCTGTTGGCCCCCAGAACACAGCAAATAAGCATTTTACACAGTAATTTGGATGCATTACTGTATCCATTGTTTTTCCCTTATGGAGAGCAAGGGTGGCATGAAGCACTCAAGCAGCAAGGCCAAAATCTTCGCAGGGTGACACAACTGCAGTATTACTGTTATTTGCTGTCAGTACGGAAAGAATTCAATCCTGTCCTTAATGGTGGTAAACTGACCCAGCAGTACTTGGTGGATGCCTATGTTAAAATCGAGGCGAATCGTTTAAATTATATACGCCAACATCAGAAGGATTTGAAAGTGGAAGATTATTGTCTCCTTCAGGAACATTTGCTGAGAAAATCCATAGAAAAACAAATCCCCATTGGCAAGACAGTAATTTTACCATCTTCCTTTGAGGGAAGTCCCCGCAATATGCAGCAGCGGTATCAAGATGCCATGGCGATTGTAACTAAATTTGGAAGACCAGATCTTTTCATAACGATGACCTGTAATCCAAAATGGAGTGAAATTGCAACCAATTTACAGCCATGGCAGCGTGCTGAACATCGACCGGATTTAGTGGCCCGTGTATTCAGGATTAAACTTGAAGCCCTTTTGAAAGATATTAATTCTGGATTATTTGGTAAGGTTTGTGCTATGGTTCATGTGATAGAATTTCAAAAGCGAGGCCTACCACATGCTCACATTCTAATTATTCTGGATGCCAACTCAAAACTAAGAACTGAGGTGGAAGTGGACAATACTGTTTGGGCTGAAATTCCTGATCCATCACATTACCCTGTGCTGCATCAAATTGTCATGCAACACATGATTCATGGCCCCTGTGGACAACACAATCCCAATTCTCCATGTATGGAGAGTGGAAAGTGTAAAAAAGCTTTTCCAAAAAAGTTTCAAACAAAAAACTATTATACCTGAGGATGCATATCCAAGTTATCAAAGAAACGAAGGACCTTCTTTTCCACACCATTCCAAGATGATTGATAATTCTTGGGTGGGTCCTTATAACCCTTTCCTTTTATTAAAATATAAGTGCCATATTAATGTGGAAGTATGTGCTTCCATTCAGAGCGTCAAATACCTCTTCAAATATGTGTACAAAGGTCATGATAAAGCCAATGTGGAAATTTGTGAAACCAACATCAGACACGATGAAACTCATAAATTCATGGATTCCAGATATGTCAGTGCACCAGAGGCAGCTTGGCGAATCTTTGCTTTCCCAATGCATAGACAATCTCACAGCATTATTCGTCTTGCAGTACATCTGCCTCATTCACAATCCCTTTTTTTTCACGAGGGTGATTCAGTGGACAACATCACTCATAAATTCATGGATTCCAGATATGTCAGTGCACCAGAGGCAGCTTGGCGAATCTTTGCTTTCCCAATGCATAGACAATCTCACAGCATTATTCGTCTTGCAGTACATCTGCCTCATTCACAATCCCTTTTTTTTCACGAGGGTGATTCTGTGGACAACATCACTTATTTAATGGATAGACAATCAACACTCATGGCCTACTTTGCCCTCAATGAGAATGATTCCAATGCTCATGAGTACTTATATCGTCAAATTCCTGAGCATTATGTTTGGAAAGAAGGTGCATGGGAAGTTAGAAGGAGAGAGGTGCTTCAGTCATTGGTAGACTGTACACTGTTAGTATTCAAGAACAAGAACGGTACTATTTAAGGCTGTTGTTACTTCATGTTAAAGGAGCTACAAGTTTTGACAACCTTAAGACTGTTAAGGAAGTCACATACCCAACTTTTAAAGAGGCGGCATTAGCCCTTGGATTGCTCTTCGATGACACTGTTTGGAGAAAAACTTTATTGGATGCCTGTGTTCTCAATATGCCTGCACAGCTCCGTGACATGTTTGCATATATATGTGTCTTTGGTCCTCCTAATCATCCCCTGGAGTTGTGGCAAGAATTTAAACAACACTTCGTTCAAGATTACTGCCATGCCTATCACCCCGACACTGATGATTGTGAGCACTGTGAAGGATACGCCATGACTGATGTTGAACATGTTTTAAAATTTCATGCAAAACATTTTAATGATTTTAATCTACCATGCCCAAAAAGAAAACCACATATTCGTCCTCAATACAACAAAGAAGAAGAGTTAGTAAGAGCACGTGAAATGAAAGTTACCTTAAATGATCAACAACGTTTGGCCTATACTGCAATCCATAAAGCTTTAGAGGATACAAGTGATAAGCCAAAGTGCTTTTTCATTGACGGTCCAGGTGGAAGTGGGAAAACATATCTCTATCATCTATTGATTCATGAACTGAGAGGAGAAGGAGAAGTTGTGTCACCTGCAGCCAGTACAGGGATTGCTGCTAATCTATTGCAAGGAGGAAGAACTATCCATTCACTGTATGGCATACCAATACCAATTAATGAGACATCTGTTTCAAGAATCAAAAATGATACTGATGCGGCCCAACATTTGAAGACTACCAAACTCTTCATCATCGATGAGTCTACTATGTTGTCAAAATACGCTTTGCATGTAATTGATCAATTATTACGGGATGTCATGACAACTGATGTCTCCAAGAAAAATAAATTACCCTTTGGAGGGAAAGTCTTTGTTCTGGGAGGAGACTTTCGGCAGTGTCTTCCTATCATCTCTCATGGAACAAGGACAGACATCGTAGAGAGCTGCATTAAATATTCACGACAATGGCAGCTTTTCAATCAATTGCCGCTCATTAACAACATGCGCTCCATTGATTCTGATTATAGCAATTGGTTAATTCAACTGGGAAATGGAGAATTGTCCAATGATTACAACCTTGGTGATGATGTCATTGAGATCCCGCAAGACATGAACTGCACTGGCTCTTTAATCTTGGATATATTTGGTGAAAACATTGTCATTGATGTGAATAATGACGAAAGTATTCAGAATGCTGCATCACATGCCATTCTTTGTCCCAAAAATGACGCTGTGGATTTGATCAATTCAAAAGTTATGGATTGTATTCCTGGAGAATATATTGAATATATGAGCGACGATTCCATTGATCCAAATGAGACGGAAAATCCCGAACAATATCCAGTACCACATTTATTCATCGGCTTATGAACAATATCCAGTGGAATTTCTAAATTCAATAACACCAACAGGAATGCCTTCTCATCTCCTGAAATTAAAAGTTGGTACAATTATAATGCTTTTGCGTAATTTCAACAGCAGAAAAGGACTTTGCAACGGGACTCGCATGATTGTTATTGCTTTGTTTGATAACTTGATACAAGCAAAAGTAATTTCTGGCTCGGATGAAGGAAATGTAGTCTTCATTCCAAGAATTGATCTCTGTCCATCAGAGACTGGATTGCCTTTCAAACTAAGACGTCGACAATTTCCCGTGAAGCCTGCCTTTGCCATGACCATAAATAAATCCGAAGGCCAAACATTGGAGAAAGTGGGATTTATTTGCCAGAACCTGTTTTTGGTCATGGACAATTATATGTGGCTTTCTCACGTGTGAAGAGACGATGCAATGTGAAGGTGAAAGTGGTGAATTCATGCATTCAAGGCAAATTGGTGCCTAACAGTGAGAAAGTCTTCACCAAAAATATTGTCTATCGGAATATTTTGGGATGAACTTTTGCCTATTTTATTTTTTTAACCTTTTCTATTTAAAAAAAAAAAAAAAAAAAAAAAAATTAGTTTAGTCTTTACATTTTCAGATTTTTATGTACATAGTTTGTACAATATTTGTGGAAATACACATTACAGATTTCATCGGAGATGTGTATCATTCTGATTTTCTCACAGGGTGATAGAAACCACTATTTAAAGCTCCAGTACTCTACGTGCTGAGAGATTTGATTCTTATTCTTTAAAGGGAGAGGTTTTTGTGAACAGCTAAGAGACGGGTGGGACGGCTGTTCACACACATCTCATTAGCAAGGTGTGTTCCACATGTTTAGATAGATAGGGACATACATAAATTATTAATTAGATTCCACCACGCCATTTTTCTTAGATTTTTTCACTTTGTTGAGGAATATACTAAATGATAATAATTGATCATGAAGGACTCACCAACAACATACTTGCTGTAATTTTCATAATTGCATATATGCAATTTGTACTTAACTTGCGGTTTGTGCAGACAATATAGTTGCGGCAGTGTCATCCACATCAACTGCAGTCATCTGTGGTTAGTTAGTGGATGCATCTTATGCACCTGCTGAAGCTACGTTAACTCCATTTACCCTAGGTTAACTACAAGTTTTTTTGTTATTGCACAAATATTGCTGCAAGTCTGTAGTTGGTAACTCCTTCTGTATCAATTTAGAAAATTTTATTATTTACATCACAATCCTCAAAAAATCTAAGAAAAATCCAGCCATAAAAAAATATCTAAATTATATCAATTATGATTTAGATAGAGTAGGTCCCACCAGGCATAAGGGCATCTTGACGCGATTGGTGGGCTGACACAACCTGGCTGATACAAACATTACTACTGTTAATTCATCAATTCAAACGATTGACACATTAAGAAGTATTGCTACTTTGTGTTCTAAGACCCTTACAACATAATAGTTCAATTTTCCTTAAGTGATATCAACCATACAAATATATGTAGTTGGTGTAAAGATGTCATTGGAATAATTGGATTATTATTTGAAAATCTTAAAAAAAATATAAAAATATTCTAGACACCCGATGCATTTGCATCGGGCTCACAGCTAGTAAAAGATAAGACTCTATTTGTGCTTAGTTTTCTCTCTCCAGAATTTGGCTGTTTATGTTTAAGAGTTAGGGTGGCTTCATACCACGGTAAGGTCCAATCCGGGGCTGTCAGGGATGGATTCTTCCGGAATCCATTCTCCTGGATTCTCCCGGAGATATGGAAACCGGATGGCAGAGAGCCGCCATCCGGCTCCATCTGGCCCCATAGGATACTATGGGGCCAAAATCCGGTTCGGGGATGTCTGGTTTACACCGGACAGCCCCGGACCGGACCTTACCGTGGTTTGAAGCCACCCTTAGTCTGTGTGTTACAGTAAAGTTTTCTTAGTTCACTCCTTGTGTGTTGGACTGTTTCTGCAAACAGTTGCTTTGATAGTGCCCTAAAGAGATGGGCAAACAAGTCACAGGCCTCTGGACTGACGTTTTGAGGTATGGAAATGAAAGACACTACACAAAATCCGGTACAACAGGGCTTGCCAGGTGCAGTTCTCAAGGGATTTCCTTATCAATGCACAATATTTTGGAAACATCACCTCTGCAGGTGATAAAATGATCACCTGTACAATGCTAAGGAAAGCCTGAAAAGTTGCACTGTCTTCAGACCTTGAGGATTGTACTTGGCCACCCCTGCCCTAGATGTTTCTATGGAAGTAGCCAGGGAGCAAGAGGAATCCTTCGAGTCCTTTCTATCTATCTATCTATCTATCTATCTATCTATCTATTTCTATCTATCTATCTATCTATCTATCTATCTATCTATTTCTATCTATCTATGTATCTATTTCTTTCTATCTATCTATCTATCTGTCTATGTATCTATTTCTATCTATCTATCTATCTATCTATTTCTATCTATGTATCTATTTCTTTCTTTCTTTCTATCTATCTATCTATCTATCTATCTATCTATCTATCTATCTATCTATTTCTTTCTATCTATCCATCTATTTCTATCTATCTATGTATCTATTTCTATCTATCTATCTATCTATCTATCTATATCTATATCTATCTATATCTATCCATATTTATTTATCTATCTATCTCTATCTATATCTATCAATCTATATCTATCTATATCTATCTATGGCGAAGCGGCCATTGCGAGCCGTTGCAGGGGCTCCCGAGCGCCGTGCCCGAAAATACAACCAAGGGCCCGGCCATAAATTCCTCTAAACACCGCTAGGCATCCCTATGGGAAGTGAGGTGCTATGCTGATTGGTCAGCGCACCACACATCGACCAATCAGCATAGCGCCTCACTTTCAGCGGTAAATTTGAAACTCAAAGTCATCCATTATATCTCTATGTGAAGGGAGGCGCTATTCTCATTGGTCGCTGTGTGCTGCAGGCGACCAATCAGAATAGTGCCTCACTTCCCATAGAGATATAATGGACGACTTTGAGTTTCAAATTTACCACTGAAAGTGAGGCGCTATGCTGATTGGTCGCCGTCAGCACACAGCGACCAATGAGAATAGCACCTCACTTCACATAGACATATAATGGACGACTTTGAGTTTCACATTTACCGATGAAAGTGAGGCGCTATTGTCATTGGTCGCCGGTAGCACACAGCGACCAATGAGAATAGCGCCTCACTTACAGCGGTAAATGTGAAACTCTAAATATTCCATGTATTTGAAGTATGGCGCCATGCAGCGCGGCGCTCTTCTGATTGGTCGCCGCCTTCAGCGCGCCGAACAATCGGAATAGCGGCGGACGCTATGCCGCCATATTTGAAATATACTGAGTAAACTATACATAGATTCTAGAATCCCGATGCAATCGCATCGGGCTCACAGCTAGTCTTAAATAAAGATTTGCATTTAGGTACCTAATAGAGTATATCATGTCTGATTGGAGTCATTCTCTTTTCTTAGTTCATCCTATCCAAATGCTGTGATTTTTCACATTCACATCTTTTCTCTACAGACTTCCATCCTCTCCGCTCTTCTGCAGCACATTCAAACACGATGCCCTTAAAAATAACAAAATTATTATAATGTTCTTGAATAAAAATATCTGCTCCACACTGTGCAGTGGAATAAAAAATTGCTGTACACTGTGTTCCCAGCACAAAATATGACCAACAGACTGTCCTTCTTATGGTACATGCCCTCCACACTACTCTCTCCTTTCCACTCACACTGTGTCCACCCTATATTTCTCAGGCTCTATGCTAAGCCCACTTATCACACTCTCCCTCCTCAGAATACTGTTCTCTACTGGCAGTGCCCTTTCTATTCTCTTCCTAAATCACTCCCCTATACACACACTACCCAAATTATATTCTGTGCTCCCTCATGCTTTTCTCCACCTATACTGTCTCATCACACATTTCCCCTGTCCCTTAGACTGTTTTATCTCACATCTAACATAGTAACATAGTAACATAGCTTTTAAGGTTGAAGGAAGACTTTAATGGCGGGTTTACACGTCACGATATCGTAGTACGATTTCAATCAAAAGTCACGTGGTTCAATCGTCGGAGCCGAAATCGTGCCTGCGTTGTATGGTGTGAACGTCCAATACGATGCAGGCACGATGTCAATGCGATATCGGGATTGAATGAGCGTGCTATTCAATGCCCCGATATTGAAGGAAGATTGAAGTCGGATCGTGCTGTGTAAACGCACAACTACGATGCGATTTCAAACGTCACCCATTCACTCCCATGTTAAGTATGCGATCCTGGGTTGGGAGGCGGAGACATCGCACGGACGTTGTATTCCGATATCGCAGCGTGTAAACATTCAATGCGATGCAGGAGAAACGTGCACTAAATGCGCGCTCCTGCGCCATTGAACTGCGATATCGGAACGCGATTGAAGCGTGTAAAGCCACCTTAAGTCCATTTAGTTCAACCCATAGCCTAACATGTTGATCCAGAGGAAGGCAAAAAAAACCCATGTGGCAACACTAAGCTCCACATTGGGGAAAAAATTCCTTCCTGACTCCAGATACGGCAATCAGACTGGTTCCCTGGATCAACGCCCTATCAAAGAATCTAGTATGTATAACTGGTAATTTTATAGTTTTCAAGAAAGGCATCCAGGCCCTTCTTAAATGTTAATAGTGACTCACTCATTACAACATCATGTGGCAGAGAGTTCCATAGTCTCACTGCTCTTACAGTAAAGAATCCACGTCTGTGATTATGATTAAACCTACTTTCCTCCAGACATAGAGGATGCCCCCTTGTCCCAGTCTCAGGCCTAAGAGTAAAGAGATCATTAGAATGGTCTCTTATACATTATTATAAGATCACCCCTAAGCCTTCGTTTTTCCAAGCTAAATAACCCCAAGTTTAATAACCTGTCTTGGTATTGCAGACCCCTTAGTCCTCTAATGACTTTTGTCGCTCTTCTCTGGACCCGCTCTAGTTCAGCTATGTCTTTCTTATACACCGGAGACCAGAATTGTACACAGTATTCTAAGTGTGGTCGCCCTAGTGACTTGTATAGAGGTAAAATTATGTTCTCCTCATGAGCATCTATGTCTCTTTTAATGCATCCCATTATTTTATTTGCCTTTGCAGCAGCTGCCTGACACTGGCCACTAAATGTGAGTTTGTCATCTACCCATACACCCAGGTCTTTTTCAGTGACAGTTTTGCCCAGTGTTTTACAATTAAGCACATAATTATAGCTTTTGTTTCCTCTGCCCAAGTGCATGACTTTACATTTATACCCATTAAAGTGCATTTGCCATTTAGCAGCCCAAGCTTCTAGTTTACATAAATCCTCCTGTAATATAAAATTGTCCTCCTCTGTATTGATTACCCTGCAGAGTTTAGTGTCATCTGCAAATATTGAGATTCTACTCTGTATGTCCCCTACAAGGTCATTAATAAATATTTTAAATAGAAGCGGGCCCAACACTGACCCCTGTGGTATCCCACTGTTAACTGTGACCCATTCTGAGTGTGTTCCATTAATAACCACCCTTTGTTTTCTATCACTAAGCCAGTTCTTAACCCACTTACACATATTTTCCCCTATCCCCATTGCCCTCATTTTATGTATCAACCCTTTGTGTGGCACCGTATCAAAAGCTTTTGAAAAGTCCATATACACCACATCCACTGCATTTCCTTGGTCCAGTCCAGAACTTACTTCTTCATAGAAGCTTATTAGATTAGTTTGACAGGTACGGTCCCTCGTAAAACCATGTTGATAATGGGTCATGAGGTTATTTTTCTTCAGATACTCCAGTATAGCATCTCTTAGAAAACCCTCTAGGATTTTACCCACAGTAGAGGTTAAGCTTACTGGCCTATAATTTCCAAGTTTAGTTTTTGTTCCCTTTTTGAATATTGGCACCACATTTGCTATACGCCAGTCCTGTGGTACAGACCCTGTTATTATGGAATCTTTAAATATTAAAAATAATGGTCTATCTATGACAGTACTTAATTCCTGCAGCACTCTGGGGTGTATCCCATCCGGGCCCGGGGATTTGTCAATTTTAGTGATTTTTAGACGATGCCGTACTTCCTCTTGGGTTAAGCAGGTGACATTTAATTGAGAATTTTTGTTATCACTGATCATATTGTCTGTCATGGGATTTTCTTGTGTAAATACTGTTGAAAAAAAGTCATTTAGCATATTGGCTTTTTCCTCATCCTCATCCACCATTTCACCCAGACTATTTTTAAAGGGGCCAACACCATCATTTTTTAGTTTCTTACTATTTATGTAGTTAAAAAATATTTTGGGATTCTTTTTACTTTCTCTGGCAATGAGTCTCTCTGTCTCAATCTTTGCTGCCTTGATTTGCTTTTTACAAATGTTATTTAATTTTCTGTATTTATTTAATGCCTCATCACTACCTACTTGCTTTAATTCCCTAAATGCTTTCTTTTTGTCACATATTGCACCTCTTACCGCTTTATTTAGCCATAGTGGTTTCCTCCTATTTCTAGCATGTGTATTCCCATAGGGTATATATTGTGCACAGGTCCTACTCAGGATGCTAATAAACATCTCCCATTTGTGTTGTGTACTTTTATGTCTCAGGACATCGTCCCAGTATATTGTATTAAGATCATCTCTCAACCGTTGGAAATTTGCCTTCCTGAAGTTTAGTGTCCTTGTAGCCCCTCTACTACACGTCTTAGTAAAGGATACTTGAAAGCTTATTAAGTTATGATCACTATTACCCAAGTGACCTCCAACCCGTATATTTGATATGCGGTCCAGCCTGTTGGTTAATATTAGGTCCAGCAGTGCCCCCCTTCTTGTTGGGTCCTGAACCAGTTGTGAAAGGTAATTGTCTCTCATAGTTTTCAAAAACTTATTACTAGTGATGGGCGAATCCTAAATTACTCGGAATCGCTTGACTCTAGCGAGTCCGAGCCCGGGACTCGCTACTCGTTGCGAGTCTAGCGAGTCCAATGTTAATGAATGGGGAAGCGAGTAATAGCGAGTAGTGTGCGATTTACAAATCACAGATGTGTCTCGGAAGCTTCAGCCTGAAACAATCCTAGTTTTGCCATTGATTTGCATTGGACTCGTTTACTTTGCAAGTAATCGCTGGGAAACTCGCACAGATAAGAGTCCTGTCTGCTCTGTGTGCAGGCTGCCGCAGCTCCAGGGTCCTAGAGCCCGCCTGCTGCCTGATGTAGCAGAGCTGAGATTGTTCTCAGTCTGCTCATTACCTGTGCATAGACATGTATATCTATGCACAGGGATGAGCAGAGAGGACATCGCGTTTTGGACTGCGTCGGACGGAAGAGGATTTTTTTAATTAAAGATGGAGTCCCTAATGGCTTTTTTTTTTATTTCTAATAAAAAATTTTCTGTGTTGTGTTTTTTTTAAAACAATTTAATAGAAATTCATGGGGGTCATGTCTAATATTGGCGTGACCGCCATAAATTTCGGGCTTAGGGCCAGCTGATAATACAAAGCTGGCCCTAACCTCTTTATTACCCAGCGTGCCACCGCCACCAGGGCCGCTGGAAGAGCGGGGTTCAGCGCCAGAGGATGGCGCTTCAATGAACGCGCCATCTTCTGGGGCGGCTACGGGCTGCAATTTGCAGCGGGGGGTGCCCAGAAAGCTTGGGCATCCCTGCGCTGCAGATTCCAGCCCCCAGCTGCTTAGCAGTACCTGGCTAGACATAGAAATTGCGTGGAGCCCCACGCATTTTTTTTAAATTATTTCATGAAATTCATGAAATAATAAAAAAAAAGGGCTCCCCTATATTCTTGTGTCTGGCCAGGTACAAATAGGCACCTGGAGGTTGGGGGCAGCCCGTCGCTGCCTGCTGGATCCGGCTGGTTCCAGAAATACGGCGAAGCCCATGTAATTTTTTTTCTGAAAAATCAATAAAACAATCCTAAAAAAGGGACTGCATCTTTATTAACCCCTCGCCCATGGTCCAGGGTTAATAAAGATGCAGTCCCTTTTATTTACATTGTTTTATGGATTTGTCAGAAAAAAATTTCACGTGGGCTTCGCCATATTTCTGGAACCAGCCGGATCCAGCAGGCAGCGACGGGCTGCCCTCAAACCCCAGGTGCCTATTTGCACCTGGCCGGACACAAGAATATAGGGGAGCCCTTTTTTTTAAATTATTTCATGAATTTCATGAAATAATAAAAAAAAAATGTGTGGGGCTCTGCGCAATTTCTATGTCTAGCCAGGTACTGCTAAGCAGCTGGGGGCTGGAATCTGCAGCGCAGGGATGCCCAAGCTTTCTGGGCACCCCCCGCTGCAAATTGCAGCCCGTAGCCGCCCCAGAAGATGGCGCGTTCATTGAAGCGCCAGCTGAAGCCCGCTCTTCCAGCGGCCCTGGTGGCGGTGGCACGCTGGGTAATAAAGGGGTTAATACCAGCTTTGTTATACAAGCTGGTATTAAGCCCGAGATTCTTAATGTCAGGCCACGTTTGACCCGGCCACTAAGAATCTCCAATAAAGGGTTAAAAAAACACAACACAGAGAAAATTTTTTATTTGAAATAAAAAAAAAAGCCATTAGGGACTCCATCTTTAATTAAAAAAGTCCTCTTCTGTCCGACGCAGTCCAAAACGCGATGTCCTCTCTGCTACATCCCCTGTGCATAGATATAGATGTCTATGCACAGGGAATGAGCAGACTGAGAACAATCTCAACACTGCTACATCATCTCTGTGAGCAGGCGGGCTCTAGGACCCTGGAGCTGCGGCAGCCTGCACAGAGAAGACAGCTGGACTCGGCTCGCAAAGTAACAGTAGCCGAGTCTAATGCAAGACAATGGCAATCCTAGTTTTGTCAGCGTTTGCCATTGTTTTGCATTGGACTCGTGTGAGTAAACGCTGGGAAACTCGCAGAGTAGCGAGTCCTGCGAGTCCCTTACTACTCGCCGAGTAACGAGTCCTAGCGAGTAGATTCACCCATCCCTACTTATTACCTTTGCTGGAACTGCAGGTCTCTGATCCCCAATGTATTTCAGGGTAGTTGAAGTCCCCCACAATAATGACTTCTCCCTGAGTCGCTGCTTCATCTATTTGCTTTATGAGGATATTCTCCTCCACTTCCATTATTGTTGGGGACTTATAACAAACCCCTATCAGTAATTTATTATTTTTTCCCCCTCCCCTTATCTCCACCCACAGGGACTCTACATTTCCATTAGATTCACCTATATTATCACGCAGGATGGGTTTTAAGGATGATTTTACATATACACATACACCTCCTCCTCGCCTATTTGTACGGTAATTTCTGAACAGACAATTAACAGCCCAGTCATGGCTCTCGTCCAGCCAAGTCTCCGAAATCCCCACCATGTCATAATTATTTTCCAACAAAATCAATTCTAATTCCTCCATTTTGTTGGTGAGGCTTCTGGCATTAGTGTACATGCACTTTATGCATCTCTCTTTACCTCTATTCCTTCCTACTGTATTGACTGTTCTAACCCCACCCCCCATGCCACCTCCAATTTTATTACTTGTGCCCAGGTTACTATTTACACTATCTTCCCCTCCTATACAATGAATACCCTCCCCCCCAATCCCTAGTTTAAACACTCCTCCAACCTTCTAGCTATTTTCTCCCCCAGCACAGCTGCACCCTCCCCATTGAGGTGCAGCCCGTCCCTAGCCTAGAACCTGTAGCCAACAGAGAAGTCGGCCCAGTTCTCCAGGAACACAAACCCCTCCTTCCTACACCAACTCCTGAGCCACTTATTTATCTCCCTAATCTCCCTTTGCCTCTCTGGTGTGGCACGTGGTACAGGCAGTATTTCAGAGAATACTACCTTGGAGGTCCTTGCCTTAAGCTTGCAGCCTAATTCCCTGAAATCATCTTTAAGGACCTTCCACCTACCTCTAACTTTGTCATTTGTGCCAATGTGTACTATGACCGCTGGGTCCTCACCAGCCCCTCCCAGTAATCTGTCAACCCAGTCAGCGATGTGCCGGACTCGAGCGCCAGGTAGGCAGCACACTGTTCGACGATCCCTCTCTTTGTGACAGATTGCCCTATCTATTCCCCTAATAATTGAGTCCCCCACTACCAGCACCTGTCTGGCCTGCCCTTCTCTCCTGTTTTCCCCCTTACTGGAGCAGACACTCCTCTGGATTTCAGAGGTCATGCCCTGCTGCAGCAGTGCTATCCCTGAACTCACACCCCCCTCATCTGCCAACATAGCAAATTTATTGGGGTGTGCCAGATCAGGGCTAGCCTCCCTGGCACCCTTCCCTCTACCCCGCCTTCTAACTGTCACCCAGCTGGCTACCTCACGGTCCTGCAGCTCCATACTACCATCCTCCCCCACATCTATCCCATTGAGCAGCTGTTCAATTAATCATACTGTCTTCACACATATTTACCTCTTCACTCTCCATACCATCCCTTCACATATTCTCCCAATTTCCTATACTGGGTCTGCACCCTTCCTCCTTCCCTCTCAGTCCCCATATTATGCCCTCTAATTCCCTACTTTTCTCACCTTACTGTGCCTGCACCCATTCCATCCCCCGTTCTCCTCATACTATGTCCTCAAATTTCTTCCCCACCTTACTCACAATACTGTGTGTACACCCATCGCATATCCTTTGTTCACCATATTGTGTCCACACCCATCCCCCTCTCTCACCATACTGTGTCCACACCCATACTATCCTATTTGCTCCCCATACTGTGCCCATATCCATTCCCCTGCACCTCATAGAGTTTTGTCTACATTCTCCATCACTCCTAATACTATGTCCACACCCATCCCCCTCCTTATTCCCCATACTGTGTGTAATGGTGTTGGTCATCTTTAGAGTGATTCGACAAAATTGAGTAGCAAGTTATATGAATATGCAACGTCACAAAGACCAGAAACCAGCTCAATCTGGTTCAAAGAGAATCTGTGGCACTAACATATTGCGTTGTGTTGATACTGAGACTGTACAGCATCAAATCTGTAGGTGGCACATATAGGGCTCCAAGATATACCTTTTTGCACAATAGTCATGTCCTACAGCAAATGACCCAACCTTTTAGACCTTCAGAGCCGCATTCAACTCTGAAAGAGGGTCGAGAGTAGAGCCCCATTAATGGTATAATGGCAGCCAAAGCTGTCCACAGAAATCACACTGAGACAGTATACCACAATTAAGGGGTTTCTACCTGACTCCCATTCAGATCTGCTCTTTTATGTGGGGTTACTTTGGAGTCATAGCTGTTTGGTAGACGTGATGCCTATGAACCCAACTTGAAGACAGTCGCGAACCACACATCATGGTCTCACAAGCCACACATCATGGTCTAGCAAGACACGTGTGGCTCCCTAGCTAAATTTTGGGGACCCCTGTCCTAGAGTATAACCTTAATATATAGGCCACAAATATTTTTTTAAATCAGATGTTTTTATTAACCGGAATAAAATCATAGTACATTCATTCAAAAACAATAGTATGAATTTTCCTCATATTACATATTTCAAATGTTAATCACCCCTCTCATCCCACCCCCCACCCCCCATTCCCTGTGGACAACAAGTACGTCATCTCTTATATTAGGAGCAGACAGTAACAAGTCTATACAGTCCAGTACAGAATAACATATGGCTGAAATATGAGTCCGGTCTTTAAACCATCAGACGGGTATTAAACTCCCCTTGCCACTCCTTCACCTCCTTCATGCATTCTATAGGTTATCAAACACTGTGATAGAGTTCCAGGCCTCAAATATTTAGTCTATTGTCTACTCTACTCAAATACTCTGCCTTTTTGTGGCTCTGATCTTCTGCAGAAACAATTGCAGGCTTTTTTCTCATTTACTCTGTCCAGATCATGGCAAATTACAAATGTGGTTCCCTTTGCAGGAAAAAGTACTGTGCCCATTCTAGATATCATATACTGTGAGTTAATAATATCAACAGATTTTAATACAAAGAGCTGTAGTAACAATTTTTAGCTGCTTTATTAAAACGTCTTGGCTCAGGTTGTGAAGTCTCAAGAGAAAAGTCTTCCCCTTAGGATTAATTATTGTGACTCCTTTTTCAATTCAGATTATTATGGCTTGAATCATTGCATTACCTGATCATAGACTTAATACATCCATGAAATATGAGAAGATAATAATCTGGCACCAAATATTACTCATCATATATAACTATGGGGAATAAATCAGAGGTAAATACAAGAAAAAAATTGTATAATATTTTTGTGATATGCAGTGTATAGGTTTTGACATAAGTTTTGCCATAGATTTTACTCTTCGATATTTCAAGATTTGAAAGTTTGAAAAATTTGGAAGTATTTCTCACATTCCCTGATCTGTTGACATTTTGGGTGCATAATTCACACTGAAAACCCATTGCTTTTAGACCTGGCAAATCCAAAGACATGAAAATGAATGGAGTGATCACTGGTGCACAAATGTTTCTGCATTTCCTTTAATTAATCTCCATGCAACAAAAGTGCTGCATAGTAGATGATGCTTCTTTCTGGGCAGCAAGGTATAGCATTTGATAGTTGACTGATGTATGGGACCCTTAACATTCATCACAATCTTACCTTGCTAATCAATCATTCCAATACTGGTGACTAAGGCCGGCTTCACACTGCGGCGTGATCTGGTCCGGAGCTGACCGGGATGACTCAGACAGCCGTGGACCGGATCAGCACACAGGACTGGGGGCTAATATGCCCTCCGGACCGGTGTGCAGCTCACGCAGTTCCCGCTGCTGATAAGTTAGGACCACAGGTGTCACGGTCCTGACCTGTCAGCGGCTGCAGCTGCGTGCACTGCACACTGGACCGGAGGGCATATTAGCCCCCCAGTCCTGTGTGCTGATCCGGTCTGTGGCTGTCTGGGTCATTCTGGACAGCTCCGGTCCGGATCACGTCGCAGTGTGAAGACGGCCTTAGCAAGTATTGTAGTTTCAACCACAGTCCAAATATTTCTGACAAAGATGTGTCCATAATGCTATACTTGTAGAAATGAACACAGCCAGTGAAATAACTATTGAACACATCACCAATTTTCTAAGTTAATATATTCCTAAAGGTGCTACTGATATTTACCTTCTCACCAGATGTCAGTAATAACCCATCCAATCCACTCAGGCAAAGAAATTAAAACACAGATGTCCACTAATGCATTGCTCAGGCGTTATTTTGACTCATTTTTCTATGTAAACACTCTTCAGATCTTGAAGGTCCCATGGGCTCCTTCTATGAACTCTGAGTTTTAGGTCTTTCTGTAATTTTTTTATTGTATTCAGCTCTTGTGATCGTCTCGGCTTTTTTTAGCAGACTTACTTTCTCTGGAATTAGTTGAGTTTCCTTGGCTGTGTGTTTGGGATCATTAGATGTGTGAAAGAAAGAATGCGCATATAGGGTCTTATCTCAATTAAAAACTCTCACTTGTCGATGTGGAATTGCTCACCTTAGTCAGTTGTGAAACCCACAACTGGCAGAATAGCGTACAAACAGCTGCTGCAGGGACCGCACTCTCAACGGTGACCGTGGTCGTAATGCAGAATCTTGGACAAAGTGCTTCGGTGTCCGCGCTGCTGCTCCAAAGCCAAAGAAACACAGACACGGGAATGTCTGGTACAGCTACAGCCTTTATTTTCCTCCTACGCGTTTCGGAGCCTCCTCCCGAGCTCCTTCCTCAGGGAACATCACCATTACACTGAACAGTTACACTTTTATAAGAAAAAAGGCGCCAAAAACATGATGGAAATTACATCAGCAAAAAGGGAGGATCTACCCATGACGTCACAATGTTTACAAAACAAATTGCCGTGACAGCCGATGAGAGAGATATCAAGATAAGCATAGTGTGTGTATTAATCAAGTGCATAAATCACATATAATATAGATGGAAAAAAACAGAACAAAACTCACAGCCATATAAGAAAATGGGAGAAGAAAAAAAGACAGAAAGTTTCTTGTGTGGAATCAAACCCACAAAAATGAAAAAATTATGTGTGTCCAATATTTATAGTCTCTCTGGCAGGTGTGCTATATGTCAGGGCATATTAAATCAAAGTATTATTGGACTCAAAATCCTCAAAACGATTATCCATTACATAAAATACTTCTTAAAAGTGTATATAAAAGGAAGGGAAGAGTGTCTAAGATGTGCCTAAATAAAAAGAATAACTATCTTAGTATCATTTAAATATATATATACAGAGCAGAAGGAAAAATGAAGAACAGAAAATAGGACTCGATCTAGGAAAATCGAGGTGATAAATCAATATGTGTAAACATCAATGGTATATGTGTTGTGCTAGATTGTCTGTGATTAAAAAGTGTCTCAAAAGAAGGTCAAAAATGTCTGTTAAGAAGTTAATGGTGATGATTGTCTATTTCTTTCATTCATATACAGGTATCCACTTTATGGACAAATGGGACAATGAAGAATAATAAAAGAGGGGGTTCCCCGCCAAAAAAAAAAAAAAAAAGGGGAATTATATATATATATATGAATAAAAATAGTATGAAAAATTATTATGAAAAAATATATATATATGTATATAGAAACATATATGTTTTAAAAGAATAAAAATGATTTTATTACTTTGTTTAAAAAAACTCATCAAATAAGATGAATTTATCTATAAAAATGGGTGAGTATTATTACATAGTAGAAGAATAGATGATTAAGAAGGAACTAAAAAAGGGGGATTTAGAAAAAAGCAAGCAAAACAGGGTATCATTTAGTTGAAAATAATATATATACATATATACTCAATTTAGGAACAAAAATTCTATTCATTGGGGGATATCAACTATGGAATCAAGTTAGTATCACAGAGGATTAGAACTAGTAGTAGATTGTTGAAAATTCATTAGACAGGCCACAAACATGCTATTAAACCCATCAGCTATAAGAGCAGTTATTAAAATTTATGAAGGAATATACATTTATAATGCCAAACAAATGTTAGGGATTCATGTGGGGAAACCCATAGGTTATGTGGAGCTACAATTGTAATACAGTGCAAGGCAGATCGGCACAAGAAAAAACTATTCAGTTATAATTGTCAGCGTATGCCTGCGATAGAGAGGACAGGCGAGGAATGTTCTCAGTGCTACAATGTTGCTAGTTTTGATCAGCAGCACGCTCCAGTGATTAAGGTGACTCGTGCCAGAAGTCAGGCAAGCGTGTGTCTGTGATACAATGTTGCTATTTGTGAGAACTACCGGCACACTCCAGCAATTAAGGAGACGTGTGCCGAAAGTTCAGGCAGAATCTAAACAAGTGTCACTGAAAACTCTTTTGAAGTGATGGAAAGAGTTAGTAGATAAAGAAGAATATGTGTAGATTATTGTATTAGTGAACATAAATACTTAACATGCTCAGAAAGAATGACAGGGGTGTATAAGTAGTTATATGGGAATATATAAAAGAGAAAAAAATAAAACTGAAGAGAACCTTTCTTGTAAAGTTAGTAGAAGGCTAGGATTAGGTATGTACTCTGTATCAGCTAAAAGACATATATATTTATATACCTCCACATGTCAGAGGGGATAATGAATATGCAGAGCAATGACTCTAACAAAAAATGGGACTTATGCTAATAAAATCACCAGCCATATCAAAAAATTGGAGATGACACTAAACACTGAATAGATGTAGCAGAGTTGTGCTACAGATATTCACAGAAACATCAAATGACGGGCTAAAAACACAAAACTGACATTCCAGTGTATATGTCCAGTCTTCCAAATAATCAAGTCTATACAAAGACAATTACAGAAAAAACACACTTCAAAAATTAAGAGATTATTTCTGACACCAAATTAAGCCCACTCGGTTTAAGAGTACCTAGTTTGTGCATCCAATATTTTTCCTTTTTATTAAGAGCACCAATTCTATTATTAATATGAGATGCTATATGATCGATTGCAGTAACTTTTAGTTTAGTGAAATCTCTGTTGTGAAAAGTATCAAAATGACTTGACACCAGGGCCGGACTGGGACTGAAATTCAGCGCTGGAACTCAAACCAAAGCAGCCCACATGCAAAATCGCTTTACATATATATATTATATATATATATATATTATATATATATATATATATATATACATATACATACACACATCTAGCCACAGCCCCTATGTATGCCAGTAGTAGGCCTGCCTCATAGAGTATATGCCATTTACACAACCAGCCTCAGCCTAGGCTGTATTAGGTCCATATAGTATATGGAACTACCACAGCCTAGGCTTGGGCTGGCTGTGTATATGCCATATTCTATATGGGCCTACTATAGGGACCGGTGGTGGCCCATATAATATATGCTAATCAAATATCGAAGAAAAAGCCGCACTCACCGGTCTTGAAGAACGTGTCTGGATTTATTCCAATTCAAGGGTCATTGTGCAGGGAGGGTGGGGGTGCAGAGGAGGACGACGGTACACCGTTTCGCGCTGGAGGTGCTTCTGTACAGGACCTGCAGGAAGGAGTTTGGGATATGACTCTGAAACGTGTCGGAAAATAAACAGCTACTACTATACCCAGACATTCCGCTGTATCTGGTTTTTACATCATACGAACACAGCAGCTCGGACCACGAGGTACTTTGTCCTATTGGAAACTTTATCATCTGAGGCACTATCATCATCTAAGCCTCAGATGATAGTGCAAATGCTTCAGATGATAGTGAATGTGCCTCAGATGATAGAGAAAGTGCCTCATATGATAGTAAAAGTGCCTCAGATGATAGAGAATGTGCCTTAGATGATAGAGAATGTGCCTCATATGATAGTGATAGGCACTTTCTATATCATCTGAGGCACATTCACTATCATCTGAGGCACTTTCACTGTCATCTGAGGCACTTTCTATATCATCTGAGGCACATTCACTATCATCTGAGGCACATTCACTATCATCTGAGGCACTTTCACTGTCATCTGAGGCACTTTCTATATCATCTGAGGCACATTCACTATCATCTGAGGCACTTTCACTGTCATCTGAGGCACTTTCACTGTCATCTGAGGCACTTTCACTATCATCTGAGGCACTTTCACTGTCATCTGAGGCACTTTCTATATCATCTGAGGCACATTCACTATCATCTGAGGCACATTCACTATCATCTGAGGCACATTCACTATCATCTGAGGCACTTTCACTGTCATCTGAGGCACTTTCACTATCATCTGAGGCACATTCACTATCATCTGAGGCACATTCACTATCATCTGAGGCACTTTCACTGTCATCTGAGGCACTTTCACTGTCATCTGAGGCACTTTCTATATCATCTGAGGCACATTCACTATCATCTGAGGCACTTTCACTGTCATCTGAGGCACTTTCACTGTCATCTGAGGCACTTTCACTGTCATCTGAGGCACTTTCTATATCATCTGAGGCACATTCACTATCATCTGAGGCACATTCACTATCATCTGAGGCACTTTCACTGTCATCTGAGGCACTTTCTATATCATCTGAGGCACTTTCACTATCATCTGAGGCACATTCACTATCATCTGAGGCACTTTCACTGTCATCTGAGGCACTTTCTATATCATCTGAGGCACATTCACTATCATCTGAGGCACTTTCACTGTCATCTGAGGCACTTTCTATATCATCTGAGGCACATTCACTATCATCTGAGGCACATTCACTATCATCTGAGGCACATTCACTATCATCTGAGGCACTTTCACTGTCATCTGAGGCACTTTCTATATCATCTGAGGCACTTTCACTATCATCTGAGGCACATTCACTATCATCTGAGGCACATTCACTATCATCTGAGGCACTTTCACTGTCATCTGAGGCACTTTCTATATCATCTGAGGCACTTTCACTATCATCTGAGGCACATTCACTATCATCTGAGGCACTTTCACTGTCATCTGAGCACTTTCTATATCATCTGAGGCACATTCACTATCATCTGAGGCACTTTCACTGTCATCTGAGGCACTTTCTATATCATCTGAGGCACATTCACTGTCATCTGAGGCACATTCACTATCATCTGAGGCACATTCACTATCATCTGAGGCACATTCACTATCATCTGAGGCACATTCACTATCATCTGAGGCACTTTCTATATCATCTGAGGCACTTTCTATATCATCTGAGGCACTTTCACTATCATCTGAGGCACATTCACTATCATCTGAGGCACATTCACTATCATCTGAGGCACTTTCACTGTCATCTGAGGCACTTTCTATATCATCTGAGGCACTTTCACTATCATCTGAGGCACATTCACTATCATCTGAAGCATTTGCACTATCATCTGAAGCATTTGCACTATCATCTGAAGCATTTGCACTATCATCTGAGGCTTAGATGATGATAGTGAAAGTGCCTCAGAGGAGCTGTGTATATACTGTGTGTTGTCACCTTCCTAACAAGTCGCCTTTTGTTCTTTATATGTTTTTGAATGTGCCTAAAATACATTTCAAAACTGCACCTGTGACATTAAAGAAGATATCCGGGATTTATCTAAAAAAATAAATTGTGTGTAAGCACGAGCACATGAGGCTGACCCCGACCTGCCTGATGTGCTCGGCACCAGTCACCGCTGTCCTGAGCTGTCACTGGCCGCTCCTGTCAGTGATTTTGCAGCTTCCACTGACGTCACGCTGGTTGACAGTCAGTTCCCCCAGTCAGGTAGTAAGGAGCCGGCTGTCCATCAGCAGGCTGTCCCGTCACTTCCACAGACCAGTGCTGTTGCTGGCAGGAGCGGGCTGTGGCGGGGCTCAACAGTGGTGAACGGTGTCAGGCACAGCAAGCGGATAAAATTCCCGTTTAACCCCTAATCCCGCATAATCAGTGGTGACTAGTCATGGAAGATTTGTTACCCCGGACCTAGGCCATGTTCACACAGGGTGTGTTTCCTGTGGTTTTGGTGAATGTTTTGTTGTGTTTTTTACCTTGTTTTTTGCACATATAAACTTGCATTTTTTCATTCCCAGCAAAGCCTGTGTGATTCCGGAGAGGTTGAGCGCGCACCTTGCTGCTGCACAGGGTTTTGCTGCATTTTTAAAAGAATGAGCGTCAATAGTCTGTGGTTTAGCTGCAGAAAAAAAATCAGCAAAAATGCCCAGTATGAACATAGCCTTAAGTGTTCCCACTAATGTTATGTCCCAGTGTGTGTCAAGATTTACAATAGCCGCGTCACCACCAGCTCTGCCTTCCTTGATGAATACAGGGCAAATGTCTGCACCCCGGCTTCACCAGCGCAGGGTGAGCGTCTGCACCCCGGCTTCACCAGCGCAGGGCAAGCGTCTGCACCCCGGCTTCACCAGCGCAGGGCGAGCGTCTGCACCCCGGCTTCACCAGCGCAGAGCGAGCGTCTGCACCCCGGCTTCACCAGCGCAGGGCGAGCGTCTGCACCCCGGCTTCACCAGCGCAGGGCGAGCGTCTGCACCCCGGCTTCACCAGCGCAGGGTGAGCGTCTGCACCCCGGCTTCACCAGCGCAGGGCAAGCGTCTGCACCCCGGCTTCACCAGCGCAGAGCGAGCGTCTGCACCCCGGCTTCACCAGCGCAGGGCGAGCGTCTGCACCCCGGCTTCACCAGCGCAGGGCGAGCGTCTGCACCCCGGCTTCACCAGCGCAGGGCGAGCGTCTGCACCCCGGCTTCACCAGCGCAGGGCGAGGGTCTGCACCCCGGCTTCACCAGCGCAGGGCGAGCGTCTGCACCCCGGCTTCACCAGCGCAGAGCGAGCGTCTGCACCCCGGCTTCACCAGCGCAGGGCGAGGGTCTGCACCCCGGCTTCACCAGCGCAGGGCGAGGGTCTGCACCCCGGCTTCACCAGCGCAGGGCGAACGTCTGCACCCCGGCTTCACCAGCGCAGGGCGAGCGTCTGCACCCCGGCTTCACCAGCGCAGGGCGAGCGTCTGCACCCCGGCTTCACCAGCGCAGGGCGAGGGTCTGCACCCCGGCTTCACCAGCGCAGGGCGAGCATCTGCACCCCGGCTTCACCAGTGCAGGGCAAGCGTCTACATCCCAGCTTCACCAGCCCAGCCCCAATAAGAGCATAGGCCTATATAGTGCACATACACAGCCCAGCCCCCACAGGCCCATATAGTGCACATACACAGCCCAGCCCCCACAGGCCCATATAGGACACATAATATACACAGCCCAGCCCCCACAGGCCCATATAGGACACATAATATACACAGCCCAGCCCCCACAGGCCCATATAGGACACATAATATACACAGCCCAGTCCCCACAGGCCCATATAGGACACATAATATACACAGCCCAGCCCCCACAGGCCCATATAGGACACATAATATACACAGCCCAGCCCCCACAGGCCCATATAGGACACATAATATACACAGCCCAGCCCCCACAGGCCCATATAGGACACATAATATACACAGCCCAGCCCCCACAGGCCCATATAGGACACATAATATACACAGCCCAGCCCCCACAGGCCCATATAGGACACATAATATACACAGCCCAGCCCCCACAGGCCCATATAGGACACATAATATACACAGCCCAGCCCCCACAGGCCCATATAGGACACATAATATACACAGCCCAGCCCCCACAGGCCCATATAGGACACATAATATACACAGCCCAGCCCCCACAGGCCCATATAGGACACATAATATACACAGCCCAGCCCCCACAGGCCCATATAGGACACATAATATACACAGCCCAGCCCCCACAGGCCCATATAGGACACATAATATACACAGCCCAGCCCCCACAGGCCCATATAGGACACATAATATACACAGCCCAGCCCCCACAGGCCCATATAGGACACATAATATACACAGCCCAGCCCCCACAGGCCCATATAGGACACATAATATACACAGCCCAGCCCCACAGGCCCATATAGGACACATAATATACACAGCCCAGCCCCCACAGGCCCATATAGGACACATAATATACACAGCCCAGCCCCCACAGGCCCATATAGGACACATAATATACACAGCCCAGCCCCCACAGGCCCATATAGGACACATAATATACACAGCCCAGCCCCCACAGGCCCATATAGGACACATAATATACACAGCCCAGCCCCCACAGGCCCATATAGGACACATAATATACACAGCCCAGCCCCCACAGGCCCATATAGGACACATAATATACACAGCCCAGCCCCCACAGGCCCATATAGGACACATAATATACACAGCCCAGCCCCCACAGGCCCATATAGGACACATAATATACACAGCCCAGCCCCCACAGGCCCATATAGGACACATAATATACACAGCCCAGCCCCCACAGGCCCATATAGGACACATAATATACACAGCCCAGCCCCCACAGGCCCATATAGGACACATAATATACACAGCCCAGCCCCCACAGGCCCATATAGGACACATAATATACACAGCCCAGCCCCCACAGGCCCATATAGGACACATAATATACACAGCCCAGCCCCCACAGGCCCATATAGGACACATAATATACACAGCCCAGCCCCAGCCCATTCAGACTTACAGAGCAGATGAAAGTGAAAGTGCTTTTCCTGCTGTCTGTGTCCCGCACTGGTGGCAGCCCCGGGTCTGCAGCTGAGGTAGGAGGAGAGAGAGGAGAGAGAGAAGTTGCCGGCTGCTGAGCTGACTGCTGGATCCAGAGAACGTGCTGTGCTGTCGCTGTCTTGATGTCATCACACACAGCACAGCACTGCCGTATATTGCGTGGTCCGCGTCCGCCCCTCAGCCGCTGATTGGTGTGCGTGTGTGCCAGCGTGACAGCGCTTCAGTGTGCGACACTGCGGCTGGCGACGAGTGAGTCACTGACAGTGACTCACTCTCCTCCTGACTCTGAGACTGAGTCTCTCTCTCTCCTCTCCTCATCATGACGCATAATACCGGCGGGACCGGGGCAACTTGGCGGCCGGCCCCGCTCCCCGGACCCCGCTATACCGGCGGGAGGCGGCGGCCGCAAAATCAATTATAAACAAACAGGCAGACCAGCTGCGGCGGGAGGAGCGGGCGCGCCCCCGCACCCCGCCACCGGCCGGCCCATAGGGAGAAGTCCCGGTCCTCCCGCCTGCCAGTCCGGGCCTGCGCATAATACCGGCGGGACCGGGGCAACTTGGCGGCCGGCCCCGCTCCCCGGACCCCGCTATACCGGCGGGAGGCGGCGGCCGCAAAATCAATTATAAACAAACAGGCAGACCAGCTGCGGCGGGAGGAGCGGGCGGCCCCCGCACCCCGCCACCGGCCGGCCCATAGGGAGAAGTCCCGGTCCTCCCGCCTGCCAGTCCGGGCCTGCTTGACACTCCATGTAATTTAAAGCCGTTTTTGATGTTTGATCTATGCTTATTTAATCTGTGATGTAATTCTTGTGTGGTCCGCCCTATATATTGCGTCCCACATGGGCATTCTAGCAAATATATCACAAAAGTTGATTTACAGTTTAGACCAAATTGAATCATAAATGTTTCTCCAGTAGTTTTAGAAGTGAAATTTTTAGTGTTTTGTATATGTCTACAACATAGGCATCGTTTTCTGCCGCAATTAAAAGACCCTTTAGGAGAAGACTGTATCATTGTCTTATTATTCAGTGGTTTGTTTAATCTGCTAGGTGCCAGTATACTTTTGATTGTAGGTGCTCTCCTATATGTAATTCCTGGTCTATTAGGTAGGAATTTTCTCAGTATTGGATCACCAAGCAATAATGGCCAGTATTTTGCAAGTATTTCCTTAATTTGTTTGTGTTTTTGATTATATGTGGTGATAAAATTAAAGGTGAATTCATTAGATTTTACAATTTTATCATTTTTCTTCACTAAAAAATCACCCTGGGCAGAGTTTGCACTTATATCAATCGCATTGTTAATTAATTTATCTGGATATTTTCTTACTGTGAACCTTTTCCTGAGAATTTCTGTTTGTTCAAAAAACGATGCGTCTTCAGTGCAGTTTTTCCTTATCCTTTTGAATTGGTTAGACGGAATGTTTCTGATCCACTTGTTATAGTGTCCACTTGTGAAATGGACGTAACTGTTCTTGTCTACTGTTTTAAAATACGTTTTGGTCATAATCTGAAGGTTTTTCTGATATAAGGTCAGATCTAAAAAATCAATACAGTTTTGATCAATATGGGGTTCAAAATTCAAACCCCATAAATTATCTTGTATTCCACTCAAAAATTTATTGATGTCATCATGATGAGTTTCCCATATTATGAAAATATCGTTGATGTATCTTTTATACATCACTAGTCCCTTAGTGTGCTGATTATTATATATATGAATGTTTTCGAACAACCCCATGAATAAATTTGCGTAGGAGCACGCGACCTTCGACCCCATGGCTGTGCCTCTGATCTGGTAATAAAAATCACCCAGAAACGTGAAGTAATTATTATTTAAAATGAAATTGAGACCTTGCAAAATAAATTCTTTTTGGCTTTTAGGTATCCTCTCATCAGTGCAAAGATAGTAATCCACACACATTAGACCTATATTATGTTCGATGTTTGTATAAAGAGATGATACATCTAATGTCATAAAGCAATACGAGTCTTTCCATTTTATATTCCTGACCAAATTAATAAGTTCTGTTGAATCTTTAAGATAGCTCTCTAATGAAAAAACGTGAAATTGTAATATTTTATCAATATATGTAGCCAAATTGCTGGTGAGTGAATCTATTCCAGATATGATTGGCCTGCCAGGTGGTGTCTTGAGATTTTTGTGAACTTTTGGAAGGTGGTACATAAAAGGGATAGTCGGGCTCCTGCAACATAAAAACTTTTTTTCATTGTTATTAATAATTCCGTCTTCAAAAGCTTGTTTGATCATTTTGTTGTAGATTTTTATCAAATTTGGAAATGGATCTGATTTGATCTTTTCATAATAGTTATGGTCAGACAGAATGTTATATGCCTCTTTCGTATAATCATCATAATTTTGCACAACTATACCCCCCCCTTGTCTGCACTCCTTATAACAATCTTTCTGTTTTTCTGAAGATCATGAAGAGCCATTTTCTCTTCATAAGACAAATTATTTTTCATGTTACTTTTGACTTTATCTAAGTAGTCAAGATCCCTTAAGATTAGATCCTGAAATGTCTCTACTACATGTCCTCTGCTCTCAACTGGGTAAAAACTGCTCATATTCTTTAAAACAGGGTGGAGAAAATTATCCCTTGAAGTCATGTTCTGTGCATCAGTATCATGTAGACAAAAATGTCTTTTCAGGGTGAGTTTGCGTATAAATTTATGTGCATCAACAAAAAGGTCAAAATTATTCGGTTCCGACGTGGGACAAAATGAGAGTCCCCTGTTCAATAATGTGATTTCTGCTTTAGACAAAACATGGTTAGATAAGTTGATAATGTTACTGTCCTCAACCTTTTCAGGATCTAAATTGCAAATGTCACCCTTCCTTTTTTCTTTGTTTTTTCTTTTACCTCTCCCACCTCATCTATTTTTCTTTTTCCCAATAGTGGGCTGAAAAAATTGGTAATTTGATTCTGGTTAGTGTTGAGCGAACATGCTCGGCACTACTCGTTACTCGCACGAGTATCACTGTACTCGGGCGACTCGCCGAGCACCGAGTAATCTCGCGATACTCGTGCTGTGCTCGTGGTCGTCATCTCTCCATGTTGGCGCTCTTTTGAGAGCCAGCCCACGTGCAGGGATTGGCTGACAGACCACTGCAATGCCACAGCCCTGTTAGTTGTGGTATAGCAGTGATTGGCCGGCCTGCACAGCGTCACCGAGCCTTTATAAGTCCCGGCGCGCTGTGCTCGGCACACAGCCTTCCAGACAGTGAGTGTAGGGAGAGTGTCTGCTGCTGATTAGGGACAGATTTGCGGCCCTCATAGGTAGATCCGGATCAGGGCTGCAAACTGCTGCTGACCACAACAGTCCTTCTCAGGAATAATCTAGGAGGATATAGGCAGGGTGATACAGATTGGAATCCAAGCTTTTCTGTGACCATTAGAGTCACCACACTCTTGTACTTAGTACCTTAATACAGGTTAGGGACTAAAATTCTCTCTTCAAACCATTACAGTCACCAGACAGGTGTACGTACTTCCTTAATACAGGTTAGGGAACTAAAATCCAAACTCTTGTCATCAAAACAGTCACCAGACAGGTGTACGTACTACCTTAATACAGGTTAAGGACTAAAATCCTCTCTTCAAACCATTACAGTCACCAGACAGGTGTACGTAGTACCTTAATACAGGTTAGGGAACTAAAATCCTAACTCTTGTCATCAAAACAGTCAGCAGACAGGTGTACGTACTACCTTAATACAGGTTAGGGATTAAAATCCTCTCTTCAAACCATTACAGTCACCAGACAGGTGTACGTACTACCTTAATACAGGTTAGGGAACTAAAATCCTAACTCTTGTCATCAAAACAGTCACCAGACAGGTGTACGTACTACCTTAATACAGGTTAGGGACTAAAATCCTCTCTTTAAACCATTACAGTCACCAGACAGGTGTACGTACTACCTTAATACAGGTTAGGGAACTAAAATCCTAACTCTTGTCATCAAAACAGTCACCAGACAGGTGTACGTACTACCTTAATACAGGTTAGGGACTAAAATCCTCTCTTCAAACCATTACAGTCACCAGACAGGTGTACGTACTACCTTAATACAGGTTAAGGAACTTAAATCCTAACTCTTGTCATCTCAACAGTCACCACACTGTTGTACGTCATAAGTTTCTACAGGTTAGGGAACTAAAATCCTAACTCTTGTCATCTCAACTGTCACCACACTGTTGTACGTCATACATTTCTACAAGTTAGGGAACTAAAATCCTAACTCTTGTCATCTCAACAGTCACCACACTGTTGTACGTCATAAGTTTCTACAAGTTAGGGAACTAAAATCCTAACTCTTGTCATCTCAACAGTCACCACACTGTTGTACGTCATAAGTTTCTACAAGTTAGGGAACTAAAGTCCTAACTATTGTCATCTCAACAGTCACCACACTGTTGTACGTCATACGTTTCTACAAGTTAGGGAACTAAAATCCTAACTCTTGTCATCTCAACAGTCACCACACTGTTGTACGTCATAAGTTTCTACAAGTTAGGGAACTAAAATCCTAACTCTTGTCATCTCAACAGTCACCACACTGTTGTACGTCATACGTTTCTACAAGTTAGGGAACTAAAATCCTAACTCTTGTCATCTCAACAGTCACCACACTGTTGTACGTCATACGTTTCTACAAGTTAGGGAACTAAAATCCTAACTCTTGTCATCTCAACAGTCACCACACTGTTGTACGTCATAAGTTTGTACAAGTTAGGGAACAAAAATCCTAACTCTTGTCATCTCAACAGTCACCACACTGTTGTACGTCATACGTTTCTACAGGTTAGGGAACTAAAATCCTAACTCTTGTCATCTCAACTGTCACCACACTGTTGTACGTCGTAGGTTTCTACAAGTTAGGGAACTAAAATCCTAACTCTTGTCATCTCAACAGTCACCACACTGTTGTACGTCATAAGTTTCTACAAGTTAGGGAACTAAAATCCTAACTCTTGTCATCTCAACAGTCACCACACTGTTGTACGTCATAAGTTTCTACAAGTTAGGGAACTAAAATCCTAACTATTGTCATCTCAACAGTCACCACACTGGTGTACGTCATATGTTTCTACAAGTTAGGGAACTAAAATCCTAACTCTTGTCATCTCAACAGTCACCACACTGTTGTACGTCATAAGTTTCTACAAGTTAGGGAACTAAAATCCTAACTCTTGTCATCTCAACAGTCACCACACTGTTGTACGTCATAGGTTTCTACAAGTTAGGGAACTAAAATCCTAACTCTTGTCATCTCAACTGTCACCACACTGTTGTACGTCATAGGTTTCTACAAGTTAGGGAACTAAAATCCTAACTCTTGTCATCTCAACAGTCACCACACTGTTGTACGTCATAAGTTTCTACAAGTTAGGGAACTAAAATCCTAACTATTGTCATCTCAACAGTCACCACACTGTTGTACGTCTTACGTTTCTACAAGTTAGGGAACTAAAATCCTAACTCTTGTCATCTCAACAGTCACCACACTGTTGTACGTCATAAGTTTCTACAAGTTAGGGAACTAAAATCCTAACTCTTGTCATCTCAACAGTCACCACACTGTTGTACGTCATAAGTTTCTACAAGTTAGGGAACTAAAATCCTAACTCTTGTCATCTCAACAGTCACCACACTGTTGTACGTCATACGTTTCTACAAGTTAGGGAACTAAAATCCTAACTCTTGTCATCTCAACAGTCACCACACTGTTGTACGTCATAAGTTTGTACAAGTTAGGGAACAAAAATCCTAACTCTTGTCATCTCAACAGTCACCACACTGTTGTACGTCATACGTTTCTACAGGTTAGGGAACTAAAATCCTAACTCTTGTCATCTCAACAGTCACCACACTGTTGTACGTCATACCTTTATACAGGTTAGGGAACTAAAATCCTAATCTCCTGTGACCTCCACAGTCACCAGGCAGTTGTCGCTCTATACAGGCAAAATGCGCAAAGGCGTTGGCAAGGGCGTTGGCAAGGAACAAGGAAGTGGACGTGATGGTGGTGCAGGCAGGGGCCGAGGTCGTGTGCAAGCACTCATTTCGCAACAACAAAGGGCCACATCTCCTCGCTCGCACGTCCTGTCCCAAATTCTTGGGGCCCGCAGCAGTACACCACTGTTGAACCAAGACCAGTGTCAACAGGTTGTTACTTGGATAGCGGATAATGCTTCAAGTCAGATGGGCACCTCCACAAACACCCTGTCTTCCGCACGGTCAACTGTCAGTAGCCGTGATACTGCACCGCACATTTCCCAACCTGATCCTCCTTCCTACCACCTGGCCGATTACACGTCCACGGACATTACAGATCCCACACTAGGACACTCGGAAGAGCTGTTCACGTATCCATTCGCAGAATCTGGCCTGTCGCCACCTCCTCTTGAAGTGGGTCATGAGGAGATGGTATGTACAGATGCCCAAATATTTGAGCAGCCGCGTTATGACGAATGGAACGTTGTCAAAGTGTCTCAACAAGGGGTGGACGATGATGAGACACAATTGCCAGGAAGTCAGGAGGAGGATCAGGGTGCGGAAGAGGAAGACGACGTGGTGGATGATCCAGTAGCTGACCCTACATGGCAGGAGGATATGCAGAGCGAGGACAGCAGTGCACAGGGGGAGGGAGGCGTAGCATCACAACAGCCAGTACGAAGCAGGGGTGCGTCCGCAGGCAGAAGGCAGGCAACCGTTCCCCGGAACAACAACACGACTCAAGGTACCTGTGCAAATGTTCGGTCTTCCCGAGTCTGGGAGTTTTTTAAGTTGGCTCCAGAAGACTCTAAAAAGGCCATTTGCCACACCTGCCATGCCACTATCAGCAGGGGTACGAAAACTAGCAGCCTGACCACCACCAGCATGATCAGGCACATGTCAGCCAAGCACCCGACTTTGTGGGAAGTACCACAGAGTCGAGGAGCGGTGCGTGCTGATGTCACTGCTACGTCTTCGGCTGTTGTGCATGCAAGCCAATCCCCTGTCCATGCTGGCCGCGAACAAGCCTCCGGTCCTGCACCTGAAGTTGCTGAAGCACAAATTACGCCACCATCAACCACGTCCTTGTCCCAGCGCAGCGTTCAATTATCCATTCAGCAAGCATTTGAACGCAGGCGCAAATATGCTGCCAATGCCCCACATGCCACAGTCCTCAATGCTCACATTTCGCGACTCATAGCGCTAGAAATGTTGCCTTTCCGTCTGGTGGAGACGGACGCATTCCGCGACCTGATGGCGGCTGCTGTCCCACGTTACTCGGTCCCCAGCCGACACTATTTCTCCAGATGTGCCGTCCCCGCATTGCATAACCACGTGTCCAACACCATCACACGTGCCCTGAACAATGCTGTTTCAGCCAAAGTCCACCTAACCACAGACACGTGGACAAGTGCTTGTGGGCAAGGCCGCTACATCTCCTTGACGGCACACTGGATTAATATTGTGGAGGCTGGGACCCAGTCTGAGCGAGGGATGGAACACGTCCTTCCCACACCAAGGATAGCAGGCCCTACCTCTGTCATGGTTTCACCGACACTCTACAGCTCCGGAATGTCATGCTCTTCAGCCTCCTCCTCCTCCACCTGCGCATCCTCATCCACTGTACCCTCCACACCAGTCCCAAGCTGGAAGCACTGCAGCACTGCCTCTGCAAAGCGGCAACAGGCTGTGCTGAAGCTAGTCTGCATAGGTGACAAACCCCACAATGCAGAAGAGGTGTGGACAGCTCTGAAACAGCAGGCAGATCACTGGCTCACACCTCTGAACCTAAAGCCAGGAAAGGTCGTGTGTGACAATGGCCGGAACCTGGTGGCAGCTTTGAGGCGAGGGCAGCTGACGCATGTTCCATGCATGGCCCATGTGCTCAACCTGGTGGTTCAGAGGTTTGTGAAGTCATACCCGGAGGTGTCTGACCTGCTGGTAAAAGTTCGGCGTCTGTCTGCACATTTTCGCAAATCACCTGCTGCTTCAGCCGGCCTTGCAAGCTTTCAGCGCCGTTTGCGTCTTCCGACCCACAGACTGGTGTGTTATGTCCCCACGCGTTGGAATTCAACGCTGCACATGTTGGTCAGGATATGTGAGCAGAGGAGGGCAGTTGTGGACTACCTGCATCACCTAAGCCGTCGGGAAATGGGTCAAACTCCACACATAACACCTGAGGAGTGGAGATGGATGTCGGACCTATGCACCGTCCTCCAAAACTTTGAGGACTCCACCAAGATGGTGAGCGGTGATGACGCCATTATTAGCGTCACCATACCACTACTCTGCCTTCTAAAACGGTCTCTGCTGAAAATAAAAGAGGATGCATTGCAGGCAGAGCGCGATGACTTAGAGCAAGAAACTGTAGTGGGTGTGGGTGAAAACACACAGCCCAGCCTCATGTCATCACAACGTGTAGTGGAGGACTATGACGAGGAGGAGGAGGAGGAGGATGAAGACATGGAGCAACTCTCAGGCCAAATTGGGGATATGACATGCACACCAGTCATACCCTCGATTCAGCGTGGCTGGCCAGAGGTCAGGGGAGATGAGGAGAGGAGGAGGAGGAGGAGGAGGAGGACAGCATGTTCAGTCATCGTGTTGGTCTGGATACTGATGTGATGGCTGTTAAGAGTCTGGCGCACATGGCTGACTTTATGGTAAGCTGCCTGTCTCGTGACCCTCGCGTTCAGAACATCTTGGCCGACAATCAGTACTGGTTGGCAACACTCTTAGACCCACGCTACAAGGAGAACTTTATGTCTCTCATTCCTGAGGCGGAGAGGTCAGCCAAAATGCTGCGGTTCCAGAGGGCCATAGTCACGGAAGTTGTGAAATCCTTCCCCTCACAAAACGCTAGCGGCATAGGTCAGGATTCGATGGACAACCAAGGCGTACGGCCGAGAGGGGCACAAGTCCAATCCGCCAGAGGCAGGGGAACTGTCTTTACGATGTGGGACAGTTTTCTCAGCCCCTCACGTACCACAGCCCCTGAGGTGCAGGGTAGTGCCACCAGAAATGCTAAGTTCGGGCAGATGCTGAAGGAGTACCTTGCAGATCGAACAACTGTACTGCGAGATTCATCGGTGCCTTTCAATTATTGGTCTCCAAGCTCGACACGTGGCATGAATTGGCTCTCTACGCCTTGGAAGTCCTGGCCTGCCCTGCCGCTAGCGTTTTATCAGAGCGTGTTTTCAGTGCAGCAGGTGGAATCATCACTGATAAACGCACCCGCCTGTCAACTGAAAATGCGGACAGGCTCACTCTGATCAAGATGAACAAGGGTTGGATTGGGCTAGACTTCACCACACCACCAGCAAATGACAACTGAATTTTATTTTGTTATTTGAATTTGACATGTACCTCCACTCACCCATGGGTACACACTTCCGTACTTTGGCTAATCGCTGGACTGCTACTCCTTCTCCTCATGTGACACCATGATGAGCGTTAGAATAGTTAGGCTGTTGTTTGAGGTATACCCGCAGTGGTAAATTTTTTAGCCCATTCTGTTAGAATGGGCATTACAACGACAGGAGACCCGCTCCTTTTCAATGGGAAAAATGTTTTTAGGTACTCCTACACGTCTCTATCCAGGGACAAAGAGGAGCCTCACAATTTTTGGCTGCCCTGACAAAAGGGCTACACTACAATACACCCTGTTCTTCTTAACAGGCCCTCCTGCACGTCTCCATCCAGGGACAAAGAGGAGCCTCCCAATTTTTGGCTGCCCTGACCAAAGGGCTCTACTACAATACACCCAGTTCTTCTTAACAGGCCCTCCAGCACGTCTCCATCCAGGGACAAAGAGGAGACCTCACAATTTTTGGCTGCCCTGACCAAAGGGCTCTACTACAATACACCCAGTTCTTCTTAACAGGCCCTCCTGCACGTCTCCATCCAGGGACAAAGAGGAGCCTCACAATTTTTGGCTGCCCTGACCTAAGGGCTATACTACAATACACCCACTTGAGGGTTACAGGCCCTACTACATGTCTGTATGCATGGTGATTGTTGAACCTCCCAATTTTTGGCTGCCCTGACCAAAGGGCTCTACTACAATACACCCAGCTCTTCTTAACAGGCCCTCCTGCACGTCTCCATCTAGGGACAAAGAGGAGCCTCACAATTTTTGGCTGCCCTGACCAAAGGGCTCTACTACAATACACCCAGTTCTTCTTAACAGGCCCTCCTGCACGTCTCCATCCAGGGACAAAGAGGAGCCTCACAATTTTTGGCTGCCCTGACCAAAGGGCTATACTACAATACACCCACTTGAGGGTTACAGGCCCTACTACATCTCTGTATGCATGGGTCATTGTTGAACCTCCCAATTTTTGGCTGCCCTGACCAAAGGGCTCTACTACAATACACCCACTTGAGGGTTACAGGCCCTACTACATGTCTGTATGCATGGGTGATTGTTGAACCTCCCAATTTTTTTTGCTGGCCTGACCAAAGGGCTCTACTACAATACACCCTGTTCTTCTTAACAGGCCCTCCTGCATGTCTCCATCCAGAGACAAAGAGGAGCCTCACAATTTTTGGCTGCCCTGACCTAAGGGCTATACTACAATACACCCACTTGAGGGTTACAGGCCCTACTACATGTCTGTATGCATGGGTGATTGTTGAACCTCCCAATTTTTGGCTGCCCTGACCAAAGGGCTCTACTACAATACACCCAGTTCTTCTTAACAGGCCCTCCTGCACGTCTCCATCCAGGGACAAATAGGAGCCTCCCAATTTTTGGCTGCCCTGACTAAAGGGCTCTACTACAATACACCCAGTTCTTCTTAACAGGCCCTCCTGCACGTCTCCATCCAGGGACAAAGAGGAGCCTCACAATTTTTGGCTGCCCTGACCTAAGGGCTATACTACAATACACCCACTTGAGGGTTACAGGCCCTACTACATGTCTGTATGCATGGGTGATTGTTGAACCTCCCAATTTTTGGCTGCCCTGACCAAAGGGCTCTACTACAATACACCCAGTTCTTCTTAACAGGCCCTCCTGCACGTCTCCATCCAGGGACAAATAGGAGCCTCCCAATTTTTGGCTGCCCTGACCAAAGGGCTCTACTACAATACACCCAGTTCTTCTTAACAGGCCCTCCTGCACGTCTCCATCCAGGGACAAAGAGGAGCCTCACAATTTTTGGCTGCCCTGACCAAAGGGCTATACTACAATACACCCACTTGAGGGTTACAGGCCCTACTACATCTCTGTATGCATGGGTCATTGTTGAACCTCCCAATTTTTGGCTGCCCTGACCAAAGGGCTCTACTACAATACACCCACTTGAGTGTTACAGGCCCTACTACATGTCTGTATGCATGGGTGATTGTTGAACCTCCCAATTTTTGGCTGGCCTGACAAAAGGGCTATACTACAATACACCCTGTTCTTCTTAACAGGCCCTCCTGAATGTCTCCATCCAGGGACAAAGAGGAGTCTCACAATTTTTGGCTGCCCTGACCAAAGGGCTATACTACAATACACCCACTTGAGGGTTACAGGCCCTCCTGCACATCTCTATCCAGGGACAAAGAGGAGCCTCCCAATTTTTGGCTGCCCTGGCCAAAGGGCTATACTACAATACACCCAGTTCTTGTTTACAGGCCATCCTGCATGTCTGTATCCAGGGGCATTGGTGAACCTCCCAATTTTGGACTGCCCTGGCAAAGGAAGATACTACAATAGACCCAGTTCCTCAAAATGGGCACATTATTTCTAGACAGGGCTTCATGTACGTCTCTTGTCAGGGTCATCGGAGTGCCGCACAATGTTTTCACGTAAAATCTTTCATGTAATCACAAAAAGTAACATACACCAGCTGTATCTCACTATTGGGTATGTGCCCTTAACATTTCCACCCTAAATATTCATTTTGGTGTCATTTTGGAAGGTTTTCTGGACACTCCGTAAAATTGGCGTGAAACTCGGACAACATTGTTCACAGCTGTGACTTTTGAGTGAGAAATGCTTCCAGGGGTCTTCCCCATGGTGTTGCCATGTCATTTCAGCACTCTTCTGAGACTTATGTGACATTTTTAAGGTTTTTCCAGGCAGCCGGCAGTCATTTCATAAAAATACTCGTGTCTCCCATAGGATAACATTGGGCTCGTTACTCGGGCCGAGTACACGAGTATCTCGGGATGCTCGGCCCGAGCTACGAGCACCCGAGCATTTTAGTACTCGCTCATCACTAATTCTGGTGATTTGCGGTGCATAAAAAAGGAACCAAACCAGTATTGTCATTACTTGAATTGTCAATAATGATTTTCTTATGCAATGGTATATCAGGTGCAGTCTCCAAAGGTGTAATAGGGATTATTTGTTCAGCAATAATCTCATTATCTGTTTTACTCTTCCTATTTCTATTGAGCCTTTTTGGTGTGTCAATTTCAATAAGATCATTTTCAACAAGCTGGGTGTCATTTGATATTACTCTGCTATTGTTATGCAGGATTATGGGTTTCAAGGGTCTTTCTCTATTGATACGGTTTATTTGCTCCCTAATTTTCATAAGATGTTCCTCTTCAGATCTCATGTCTTTTTTATGCTCAAAATTACTAGTAGGTTCAGGAATCATGTCTTGTTTGTTAGTATCATGTATTAACGCTTTAGTTATCACTATGTTTTTAATGCTATTAATTCCTCCATTGTTTGTGTTCATATTGTCATTGACTATAGGACTGTTAGTGCTAGTTACCGGTAGATTTAACATTTTTTTCTTCTCAAATTTAATCCTATCCCATTCTTCCTTAGTGAATGCACTCTCATTATCTGAGGAGATAGATACATCATCATCATCCTCAAAATCTTCTGTGGGGGTCTCATTGCTAGTTGCCTCAAAAGTGGAGTTATCATTATTATCCCTTTTATGTGAATTCTCATCCAAATTCCCTTCATTTAAAATGGTTATAACAGATGTATTACAATTAATATTATTGGAACTGTTAGTATTGCTATTATTGTCGGTGGACCCTTGCACATTTGTTTGTATTAGCTTGATAGGTGTGGTGACCCTCTCAATTGGTGATATTTTGGTTTTATCAATTAATTTGTCTCGAGGGGCCAGTCTTCTGCTATTAGAAAAACGTCTAGTTGAATAATGGGTTATGTTCTGTCGTGTTCCAGAATCCGAGAATGATCTCCTCCTGATTGGGGTACCATCTCTCTGATTCTTGGAATCATTCTTTTCTTGTGGGTTATCTCCAGGGGTTTTCAAAGCATAATCCTTTCTGTCTCTATTCAGTTTCCTGGATTTTCTCAGGATGGTATCATGTTCTATTTGTGTTAAATTTGTGCAGATGTTTGAATATATCCTCTTATATTCTGGGTGTATGTCATACTTGCTTAAATCAGCTGAAATGGATTTAATCTTATCAGTGGCTTCATCTGCCAACACATTTCTTTTTATACAAAGCAACATTAGTAGATTGTGCATACACACTTTTAAATAGTCACTCCATTTCCTGGAGAAATCAAGATCATCAGGAAAGGGGGAATTCGAACTCAGTCTAATGGTGGGTTTACACACACCAATCATTGTATCCAATATCTGAACAGATCTCTGGTTGCAGTGAAATCATGGACACATAGTTCCATTTTGTGGCTGTGTACAACATGGAGCAATCTGTCCATGATTTCACTGCAACCAGAGATTGGTTCAGATATTGGATACAATGATTGGTGTGTGTAAACCCACCATAAGTCCTCTGGGGCAGATTTCTTCATCAATATATAATGAGACAAATCTGGCATCGATACCATATTTGATTTCGTCCTTTAAGCTATCCTCTAGATTATGCAGAAGTTCTTTCATCTTCATAATATCCTCCTCTGTGAAGATTTCCTGGAAGCTTTCTGAGGTAGTGGGGGTGTAATTATTAACCCCAATTGTTTGTAAATTACATGGAGTGTCAAGTCATTTTGATACTTTTCACAACAGAGATTTCACTAAACTAAAAGTTACTGCAATCGATCATATAGCATCGCATATTAATAATAGAATTGGTGCTCTTAATAAAAAGGAAAAATATTGGATGCACAAACTAGGTACTCTTAAACCGAGTGGGCTTAATTTGGTGTCAGAAATAATCTCTTAATTTTTGAAGTGTGTTTTTTCTGTAAATTGTCTTTGTATAGACTTGATTATTTGGAAGACTGGACATATACACTGGAATGTCAGTTTTGTGTTTTTAGCCCGTCATTTGATGTTTCTGTGAATATCTGTAGCACAACTCTGCTACATCTATTCAGTGTTTAGTGTCATCTCCAATTTTTTGATATGGCTGGTGATTTTATTAGCATAAGTCCCATTTTTTGTTAGAGTCATTGCTCTGCATATTCATTATCCCCTCTGACATGTGGAGGTATATATATATATATGTCTTTTAGCTGATACAGAGTACATACCTAATCCTAGCCTTCTACTAACTTTACAAGAAAGGTTCTCTTCAGTTTTATTTTTTTCTCTTTTATATATTCCCATATAACTACTTATACACCCCTGTCATTCTTTCTGAGCATGTTAAGTATTTATGTTCACTAATACAATAATCTACACATATTCTTCTTTATCTACTAACTCTTTCCATCACTTCAAAAGAGTTTTCAGTGACACTTGTTTAGATACTGCCTGAACTTTCGGCACACGTCTCCTTAATTGCTGGAGTGTGCCGGTAGTTCTCACAAATAGCAACATTGTATCACAGACACACGCTTGCCTGACTTCTGGCACGAGTCACCTTAATCACTGGAGCGTGCTGCTGATCAAAACTAGCAACATTGTAGCACTGAGAACATTCCTCGCCTGTCCTCTCTATCGCAGGCATACGCTGACAATTATAACTGAATAGTTTTTTCTTGTGCCGATCTGCCTTGCACTGTATTACAATTGTAGCTCCACATAACCTATGGGTTTCCCCACATGAATCCCTAACATTTGTTTGGCATTATAAATGTATATTCCTTCATAAATTTTAATAACTGCTCTTATAGCTGATGGGTTTAATAGTATGTTTGTGACCTGTCTAATGAATTTTCAACAATCTACTACTAGTTCTAATCCTCTGTGATACTAACTTGATTCCATAGTTGATATCCCCCAATGAATAGAATTTTTGTTCCTAAATTGAGTATATATGTATATATATTATTTTCAACTAAATGATACCCTGTTTTGCTTGCTTTTTTCTAAATCCCCCTTTTTTAGTTCCTTCTTAATCATCTATTCTTCTACTATGTAATAATACTCACCCATTTTTATAGATAAATTCATCTTATTTGATGAGTTTTTTTAAACAAAGTAATAAAATCATTTTTATTCTTTTAAAACATATATGTTTCTATATACAGATATATATATATATTTTTTCATAATAATTTTTCATACTATTTTTATTCATATATATTTATATTTCCCCTTTTTTTTTTTTTTTTTTTTTTTGGCGGGGAACCCCCTCTTTTATTATTCTTCATTGTCCCATTTGTCCATAAAGTGGATACCTGTATATGAATGAAAGAAATAGACAATCATCACCATTAACTTCTTAACAGACATTTTTGACCTTCTTTTGAGACACTTTTTAATCACAGACTATCTAGCACAACACATATACCATTGATGTTTACACATATTGATTTATCACCTCGATTTTCCTAGATCGAGTCCTATTTTCTGTTCTTCATTTTTCCTTCTGCTCTGTATATATATATTTAAATGATACTAAAATAGTTATTCTTTTTATTTAGGCACATCTTAGACACTCTTCCCATCCTTTTATATACACTTTTAAGATGTATTTTATGTAATGGATAATCGTTTTGAGGATTTTGAGTCCAATAATACTTTGATTTAATATGCCCTGACATATAGCACACCTGGCAGAGAGACTATAAATATTAGACACACATCATTTTTTCATTTTTGTGGGTTTGATTCCACACAAGAACCTTTCTGTCTTTTTTTCTTCTCCCATTTTCTTATATGGCTGTGAGTTTTGTTCTGTTTTTTTCCATCTATATTATATGTGATTTATGCACTTGATTAATACACACACTATGCTTATCTTGATATCTCTCTCATCGGCTGTCACGGCAATTTGTTTTGTAAACATTGTGACCTCATGGGTAGATCCTCCCTTTTTGCTGATGTAATTTCCATCATGTTTTTGGCGCCTTTTTTCTTATAAAAGTGTAACTGTTCAGTGTAATGGTGATGTTCCCTGAGGAAGGAGCTCGGGAGGAGGCTCCGAAACGCGTAGGAGGAAAATAAAGGCTGTAGCTGTACCAGACATTCCCGTGTCTGTGTTTCTTTGGCTTTGGAGCAGCAGCGCGGACACCGAAGCACTTTGTCCAAGATTCTGCATTGGGATCATTAGATAGCATAGATGGCAGAAGATTTTTTTATAAAAAATGTCTTGGTATTTTTGTTTATTCATCCTTCCTTCAATTACATGAAGTTTGTCAGGGCCATATGCTGAAAAACATCCTCCCACCATGATTTTCCCACCTCCACATTTTATTGTTCTATGGTGTTTTGGGGATTATATGCAGTATACCTCCAAACATGATGAAATTATGGCACCCAGAGAGTTAAATTTTGGTCTTACCTGAGTAGACCATAGTCTCCCAGTATTTCCCAGACTTGTACAACAAAAACACTCTTGAACATGCTTTTTGTCCAACGATAGTCTTGCGCGGGAATGTGCGCATACAGGCCATGAAGACTGAGTGCATTATTTATTGATTTCCTTGAACCAATTCTAACTGCTTATTCCTGTTATTTCTGTAGTTCTCCACAGATGATTCTTGTTTCTTAAACAACTCTTCTCTTTCTATGTAATTCGTTTCACTCCTCTGTCTGAAATCTTGCAGGGTGCATTTAGTTGCAGCTGGTTTATGGTAAATTGATGTTCTTTCCACTTCTGGATTATGGCCCCAACTCCCTGGAGTCTTTAGTAGTTTAGAAAGTCTTCTGTAACAAATATCATCTGTAAGTTTTGCGAGAAAGAGATTAGGAAGGTTTTAAGACAGCTCACGACTGGTTTTATCCATCATGAGATGTTTCTTGTTAGCACTTTGTTAAAGTGACACCCCTTTAATCAGTTAACCAGAAAATATTGTTTTTCAGTAAATGGCAGGATTGCTTTCTAATTACTGAAAGACTTCAGGTGGTGTGATGATTATTCCATGGCTTTTTGACCCTCTCTTTCTTCATGTGTTCAGTACTTTTGCCTTGTGTCATTTCTCATTATTACAAACTAGCTGTGAGCCCGATGCAAGTGCATCGGGATTCTAGAACGTGCGTTAATTTGATTATAGTAGTTATAGCTGTTAGCCTGATACAAATGCATCGGGTGTCTAGAATATGTTTATTGTTTTTTTAAAGATTTTTAAATAATAATCCAATTATTCCAATGACATCTTTACAGCAACTACATATATTTGTATTGTTGATATCATATAAGGAAAATTGAACAATTATGTTGTAAGGGTCTTAGAACACAAAGTAGCAATACTTATTAATGCGTCAATCATTAGAATTGATGAATTAATAATAGTAATATGTGTATCAGCCAGTTTGTGTCAGCCCACCAATCGCGTCAAGATGCCCTTACGCCTGGTGAGTCCTAATCTAACTAATTCCGAATTGATATTATTTAAATATGTTTTATGGCTGGATTTGTCTTAGATTTTTTGAGGATCATGTGGTAAATAAATAAATGTTATAAATTGATACAAAAGGAGTTACCAACTACAAACTTGCAGCAATGTCCACGCAATAACTAAAAAACTTGTAGTTAACCTGCGGTAAATGAAGTGAACGTGGCTTTGGCAGGTGCATAACATGCATCCACTAAGTAAGCACAGATGACTGTAGTTGATGTGGATGACACTGCTGCAACTATGTTGTCTGCACAAACCGCAAGTGAAGTACAAATTGCATACATGCAGTCATGAAAATTACAGCAAGTATGTTGTCGGTGAGTCCTTCATGATCAATTATCATTTAGTATATTCCTCAATAATGTGAAAAAAATCTAAGAAAAATGGCATGATAGAATCAAATGAATAATTTATTTTTGTCCCTAGCTATCTAAACATGTGTAACACACCTTGCTAATGAGATGTGTGTGAACAGCCGTCCCACCCGTCTCTTAGCTGTTCACAAAAACCTCTCCCTGTAAAGAATGAGAATGAAATCTCTCAGCACATATAGTGCTGGAGCTTGAAATAGTGGTTTCTATCACCCACTGTAGAAATGTGGATGATACACATCTCTCATATTATTTTAAATGTGTGTTCACAAAAATATAGTAGAAATCAGTATATAAAAGAATAAAATGTGAAACAGTAAATTTTTTTTTTTTTTTTTTTTTTTTTTCCAAAAGATAAATAAACGGAAGAATAGTCATAGGGAAGAGTTCAGTGCAAAATATTCTTGTAGACAATATTTTTGGTAAATACTTTGTCACTGTTAGGCAGCAATTTGCCTTGGATTGGAGTGTCCACCACTTTCACTTTTACATTGGATCGTCTTCTCACTCTTGAAAAACCCACATACAATTGTCCATGTCCAAAAACAGGTTCTGGCAAAAAAATCCCTACTTTCTCAAGTGTTTGTCCTTGGGATTTGTTTATTGTCATGGCAAAAGCTGGCTTCAGAGGAAATTGGCGACGTCTTAACTTAAAAGGCAAGCCGGTTTCTGATGGGCACAAATCAATCCTGGGAATGAAAACCACATTTCCTCCAGCAGACCCAGTAATGACTTTTGCTCGAATCATGTTGGCAAACAAACCGGTGACAATTAAGCGAGTCCCATTGCAAAGACCTTTTCTGCTGTTGAAGTTCCTCAAAAGCATGACAATGGTGCCAATTTTTAATTTCAGACGATGAGATGGCATCCCCGTGGGTGTAAGTGAATTTAAAAACTCAACAGGGTATTGCTCTGGGTCCTCTGTCTCGTCCGGATCAATGGAATCATCACTAATGTATTCTGTGTACTCTCCAGCAATGCAATCCATGATCTTAGAGTTGACCTGATCCACATCATCATTTTTGGGGCAAAGAATGGCATGTGATGCTGCTGTATTAATGCTTTAATTGTCATTGACATCAATTACAATGTTTTCACCAAAAATGTCAAATATTAGTGAGCCTGTGCAAATCATATCTTCAGGGATTTCTATAACATCATCTCCAAGGTTATAAGAATTGGTCAATTGTCCATTTCCCAGCTGAAGTATCCAATTGCTGCATTCTGGATCAACAGAGCGCATGTTGTCAAGTAGTGGCAATTGAGTGAAAATCTGCCATTGTCTGGAATATTTAATGCAGCTCTCTACGATATCAGTTCGTGTTCCATGAGGAATAATAGGAAGACACTGACGAAAGTCTCCTCCCAGAACAATGACTTTCCCTCCAAAGGGTGTTTTATTTTTCTTCGAGATATCTTTGGTCATAACATCCTTTAATAGTTGGTCAATGACATGCAGTGCGTATTTAGATAGCATAGTGGATTCATCAATAATGAAAAGTTTAGTATTCTTCAAATGGTGTGCAGCATCAGTATCATTTTTGATTCTTGAAACAGATGTTTCATTGATTGGAATAGGTATCCCGTAAAGTGAATGGATGGTTCTTCCTCCTTCCAATAAGTTGGCTGCAATCCCAGTACTGGCAGCAGGTGACACAGTTTCTCCTTCTCCTCTTATTTGACGAATTAACAAATCATACAAATATGTTTTCCCACTGCCACCTGGGCCATCAATGAAAAAGCACTTAGCTTGCTGACTTGTATCCTGTAATGCTTCATTTATGGCATTATAGGCCAAAAGTTGTTGTTGATTTAAAGTGTCTTTCATTTCTTGGGCTCTTCTAAACTCCTCCTCTTTGTCGTATTGTGGTTGTAGTTGTTGTTTTCTTTTGGGGCGTGGTAGATTAAAATCCGTAAAGCTTTTGCCATGAAATTTTAACACATTTTGAACATCTGTCATTGCATAGCCTTCACAATGCTCACAGTCCTCATTGTTAGGGTGATATGCACGGCAGTAGTCTTCAATAAAATCTTTTTTAAATTCTTGCCACAACTCCAATGGATGAGCAGGAGGACCAAAGATACATATGTAAGCAAACATATCCCGAAGCTGTGCAGGCATGTTTAGAACACAGCCATCCAGTAAGGTATTTCGCCAAACACTGTCATCCAAAAGTAATCCAAGGGCTATTGCTGCCTGTTTAAAAGTTGGGTACTCGACTTCATTAACGGTCTTAATGTGCTCAAAACTTGTTGCTCCTTTTACATGTAGTAACAACAACCGTAAATAGTAGCGTTCTTCATCTTTCATACTGACCGTATACATTCTTCCAATGACTGTTGTTCCACGTTTCTGCCTAATTTCCCATGCACCATCTTTCCAGATATAGTGCTCAGGAATTTGGCGGTAGAAGTATTCATGAGCATGTGGGTCATTCTGATTCAGTTCAAAGTAGGCCATAAGAGTTGATTTTCTATGCGTCATGGCAGCAATGTTCTCTACAGAAGCATCTTCATGAAAATAAAGTGGTTGTGACTGTGGCAGATGTACGGCAAGGCTAACAATGCTGTGTGATTGTTTATGCATTGGATAGGCAAAAATTCTCCAAGCTGCCTCCGGTGCACTGACGTATCTTGAATCCATAAATTGGTGAGGTTCATCATGTTGTATGTTTGTTTCACAAATTTCCAGATTGGCTTTATCATGCCCTTTGTAAACATATTTGAATAGATACTTGACACTTTGAATGGACGCACAGATTTCCACATTTATATGACATTTATACTTTAATAGTAGGAAAGGGTTATAGGGAACAACCCAAGAATTATCAACCATGTGAGAACGGTGTGTAAATGAAGGTCCTGCATTGCGTTGATAAGTTGGGTAGGCATCATGTGCTATTAGAGTTTTTGGTTGAAAATCTTTTGGGAATCCTTTTTTACACTTTCCAATATCCATACATGGAGAATTGGGGTTGAATTGTCCACAGGGTCCATGAATCATATGTTGCATCACAATTTGATGGAGCACAGGATACTCGGATGGGTCAGGAATTTCTGCCCAAACAGTACGATCGACATCAAGCTCAGTGCGTAATTTGGAATTGCTATCCAGAATAATCAAAATGTGAGCATGTGGTAGTCCCCGCTTTTGAAATTCTATTACATGAACCATTGCACAAATCTTGCCAAATAATCCACTGTTTATATCTTTTAATAGGGCTTCTAATTTTATTTTGAAGACACGGGCGACTAAATCCGGTCTGTGTTCCACCCTCTGCCATGGTTCTAAATTGTGGATAATCTCGCTCCATTTGGGATTACAGATCATTGTTATAAAAAGATCTGGGCGTCCAAATTTTGTAACAATAGCCATGGCATCTTGATAACGTTGCTGCATATTTCTTGGACTACCTTCAAACGACGATGGTAAAATGACCGTCTTGCCAATAGGAATTCCTTTTTCGAAAGATTTTCTTTGCAGATGTTCCTGTAGTACGCAATAGTCCTCCACTTTTAAATCTTTTTGATGTTGACGTATAAAATTTAAGCGATTAGCCTCAATTTTTATATACGCATCCACTAAATACTGTTGTGTTAGTTTTCCACCATTTAGAATAGGATTAAACCCAGGACGTACAGATAGCAAATAACAGTAATACTGCAATTGTGTAATTCTCCGTGGATTTTGACCTTGATGCTTCAGTCCCTCATGCCAGCCTTGTTCTCCATGCGGAAAAAATAACGGATACAGTAAAGCATCTAAATTACTGTGGAGAATACTGACTTGTTGTGTTTTTGGGGCTAAAGGATTGTTTGGGTCAGGTTTCAGATGAATTAAAATGTCTCTATTGAAGGGTGGCTCTCCATCAGCATTTTCAAAGACCACAGCAACTTCATTAACAATTGGTTTATTATAACGTCTTGGGTCTTGTTCTCGATCCTGTTTAAGAGCCATGATGATATTAGGCATGACAGTACCATTTTCAATTGCCTTCTCCTGTTCCTCTTGTTCAACAAAACGTAACATTTTGTATGCGGAAACAAAAGGATTGATGCGATCTAATAAGTTAGCAATGAGCCGCATCAATTTAGGATGACATTTTTTATTTTCGTCACACTGTAAACGTTGGTCATTAGCAGTGGCAGTATCTAAAATGTAGAGTTGGGCATAAGCAGGAGCTTGATCTGGAGCAGGATGTAGTGTTCCAGTACGGTGATAAATTTGGCCATGAATCCTGAAACAATAAGGGCCATGTCCAGGTGGGGGAGCAATACTTGCACCCATAGAAGCAAAACCAAAGGAACTATTAATACTTCTGATGTTATCCATCATATTCCGACTGTATGGACTCTGACCTTTAAGAATACATTCCAACATCTCTGGATACTGAGGTAATGGAACCTTGACCTTCCCCTTGTGACAACAGAGAGTATACTGTTTATCCAATTACATCTCTTCCATGAAATGTCGAGCTTCACAATGGTTACATATGAATGTCATTGAGCCACAGCTATGTTCCACAATGCCAAAATCACTATCTGTAAATCCAGGTGGATATGAAGAGGGAGGTGTAGGTAGGTAAATACGATGTTGTTTCTGCAAACCGACATAGATCAGACGTTGAAGTAATAAAGCAGAAAAAGAGTCAGGATCCACTTGTGTAACAGTAGAAGACGTCTTTTTGCGGTGTTGACGACGGGAGGCACCACTTTTACGTAAGCGGCTCTGTTTGGATAGTGAAGACTCCTGAGCAATTTGTGCCTCCAAAGGAGTTTGTTGTTGTTCAACACGAAAACGTTTTGTGCGTGACGTCTCCTGACCACAATGTTTACACTTTGCTGTTGCTTTGCGCGGTGATGAAACTTGAGGAATTGTGCTACTTTCATCCGGTGAACTGCTAGAAAGAGCTAGAGCAAACTGTAGTACTGGTGAGCTTACAGTTGGATCAGCAGACTGTAGTACTGATGAGGTTACTGTCTGATCAGCACACTGAGTTAGATCAGCAGAGTATTGTACTGGTGAGCTTACAGTTTGATCAGCAGACTGTTGTACTGATGAGGTTACTGTCTGATCAGCAGAGTGATGTACTGGTGGTGTTACTTTTTTTTTTGACGTTCCTTCTGAGCTTTTTTGCCCAAGCGTAGTTGTTTTTGTTCCAGCGACTGCGTTGCAATGCGTTGCTTATACTCAGCTTTAGACTTATCCAAACAACATTGTCGTTCTTCTTCAGTTTCCTTAGCACGTGTCTTACGCATCCATGCGTCTTTGTACCCACCAACATCCTTGCTAGTATCCTTTGAAGTCATGTTAGGACATACAAAGGTAATACTATGCTTGGAGAGGTATAGGTACGTAAGAGTTTTTACAAAAGCTTTTTGGGAGAAAAGAATTCTTGAAAAGTATAGAATAATTATTAAGGAAAATAATAAGTTCCAGATAGACAATGAACATATTTAAATATCATGTTTTCTATGTCCTTATAATGTACCCTACGACGTATTACAAAGATATAGACATGTTTCTCATTAATATCAATAATAGTAAGAGGTGACTGAATACTTAAGGACATCGAATGTGCATACATAATACCAATAGCATGAATACCAATACCATCATAAATACCATCATCAAAACCATCATCCATACCATCATCCATAGCATCATCAATAGCATCATCAATACCATCATCAATAGCAATAATATTACCAATAGCATTATTATTAGCAGTAATAGCAGTATTAATAGCATTATTAACAGTATTATGAGTATTAATAACAGTATTAATAACATTAATAGCAGTATTAATAGTATTAACAGCAGTATAAATAGAGTAATAGCATTATAAATAGCATTAATAGCATTAGTATTAACATTAATAGCAATATTATTTGAATTCATAGCATTATTATTACTATTAATAGCATAAATATTAGCATTAACAGCATTATTATTAGCATTAACAGCATTATTATTAGCATTAATAGCAATATTATTTGCATTAATAGCATTATTATTACCATTAATAGCATAATTATTAGCATTAATAGCATAATTATTAGCATTAATAGCATTAGTGATAGCATTAATAGCAATATTATTTGCATGAATAGCATTATTATTACCATTAATAGCATAATTATTAGCATTAATAGCATAATTATTAACATTAATAGCAGTAATAATAGCATTAATAGCAATATTATTTGCATTAATAGCATTATTATTACCATTAATAGCATAATTATTAGCATTAATAGCATAATTATTAACATTAATAGCATAATTATTAGCATTAATAGCATTAATAGCAATATTATTTGCATTAATACCATTATGATTACCAAAACTGAACTTCTTCTGCTCCCCCCATCCACTAACCTCCCTAAATCGGACATCTCTCTCTCAGTGTGCGGCACCACGATAACGCCTAGACAGCAAGCTCGCTGTCTGGGTGTTATATTTGACACCGATCTCTCCTTCTCCTCCCACACGCAATCTCTTGTCCGCTCCTGTCGCTTACACCTGAAGAATATCTCTAGAGTCCGCCCCTTTCTCACCCTGGAAACAACAAAAACCCTCACCGTGGCCCTAATCCATTCCCGCCTTGACTATTGCAACTCTCTATTAAGCGGCCTCCCCCTCACCAGACTTTCTCCTCTCCAGTCCATCCTTAATGCAGCAGCCAGGATCACCCATCTGGCCAATCGTTACTCAGATGCCTCTGCTCTGTGCCAGTCATTGCACTGGCTGCCCGTATACTACAGGATCAAATTCAAATTGCTTGTTCTCACCCACAAAGCTCTTCACAGTGCAGCTCCCCCCTACCTCTCCTCCCTCATCTCTGTCTATCACCCCACCCGCTCTCTACGTTCCTCAAATGACCTTCAACTAACATCTGCACTAATCCGATCCTCCCACTCCCGGCTCCAAGACTTTTCCAGAGCTGCACCAAACCTCTGGAATGCTTTACCCAAAGAAATCAGGACTATCCACAACTTGCATGGCTTCAGACGATCCCTAAAGACGCATCTTTTTAAGGCGGCCTATCATACTCCCTAACATGTCCATTGTACTGTAGACAGTGAATGGGCTATCCTCTGGACATTATTCTTCTACAAACTCCACCAAACCATAAAGGTCTACACAGACTGATGACCATTCATGTAAGCTTAGCCCTATACCCCATTTCCTCAAGATGCCTGGACCACCAGTGCAATAAGCCCCGGCACCTTGTACAACCCCTATCCCGTTGTAGATTGTAAGCTCTTTTGAGCAGGGTCACCTTCATTTCTTGCTTTATTTATTGTATTTTTTTCCACATTGATTTTATACCTATTGTTTTTGTATCCAATGATTGTACTTTATTTGTTCTCTATTGTAATTACTTACTGTATATTTTCTGTACGCTAACCTTACATTGTAAAGCGCTGCGGAATATGTTGGCGCTATATAAATAAAGCTTTATTATTATTATTATTATTATTATTATTAATAGCATAATTATTAGCATTAATAGCATAAATATTAGCATTAATAGCATAATTATTAGCATTAATAACATAAATATTAGCATTAATAGCATAATTATTAGCATTAATAGCATAAATATTAGCATTAATAGCATAATTATTAACATTAATAGCATAATTATTAACATTAATAGCATTAATAATAGCATAAATAGCAATATTATTTGCATTATTAGCATTATTATTACCATTAATAGCATAATTATTAGCATTAATAGCATAATTATTAACATTAATAGCATTAATAATAGCATTAATAGCAATATTATTTGCATTAATAGCATTATTATTACCATTAATAGCATAATTATTAGCATGAATAGCATAATTATTAATATTAATAGCATTAATAATAGCATTAATAGCAATATTATTTGCATTAATAGCATTCTTATTACCATTAATAGCCTAATTATTATCATTAATAGCATAATAATTAGCATTAATAGCATAATTATTATCATTAATAGCATTAATAATAGAATTAATAGCAATATTATTTGCATTAATAGCATTATTATTACCATTAATATCATAATTATTAGCATTAATAGCATAATTATTAACATTAATAGCATAATTATTAGCATTAATAGCATTAATAGCAATATTATTTGCATTAATACCATTATGGTTACGATTAATAGCATAATTATTAGCATTAATAGCATAAATATTAGCATTAATAGCATAATTATTAGCATTAATAGCATAAATATTAGCATTAATAGCATAATTATTAGCATTACTAGCATAAATATTAGCATTAATAGCATAATTATTAACATTAATAGCATTAATAATAGCATTAATAGCAATATTATTTGCATTAATAGCATTATTATTACCATTAATAGCATAATTATTAGCATTAATAGCATAATTATTAACATTAATAGCATTAATAATTGCATTAATAGCAATATTATTTGCATTAATAGCATTTTTATTACCATTAATAGCCTAATTATTAGCATTAATAGCATAATAATTAGCATTAATAGCATAATTATTATCATTAATAGCATTAATAATAGAATTAATAGCAATATTATTTGCATTAATAGCATTATTATTATCATTAATACCATAATTATTAGCATTAATAGCATAATTATTAGCATTAATAACATTATTATTAGCATTAATAGCATTATTAATAGCATTAATAAAATTAATAATACAATTAATAGCATTAATATTAGCATTAATAGCATTAATAGTATTATTAATTGCATGAATAGCATTATTAATAGCATTAATAGCATAATTATTAGCATTAATAGCATTATTATTAGCAGTAATAGCATTATTATTAGCATTAATAGCATTATTAATAGCATTAATAGCATTAATACAATTAATAGCATTAATATTAGCATTAATAGCATTAATAGTATTATTAATAGCATGAATAGCATTATTAATAGCATTAATAGGATTAATAATAGAATTAATAGCATAAAAAAATCTCATTAATAGCATTAGTATTACCATAAAGAGCATTAATAGCAATATTATTAGCATGAATAGCATTTTGAATAGCATAAATAACATGATTATTAGCCTTAATAGCATAATTATTAGCATTAATAGCATTATTATTAGCAGTAATATCATTATCATTAGACTTTTTTTATTATTATTTTTTTTTTTTTTTTTTTTTATTATTTTTTATTTTATTAAATTTTTTATTATTAAATTTATTTATTATTAGTTATTTTAAGTGAGCCTGAGACACAGTTCTCCTGCAGGTCCGCTGAAAGGGCTCATATTATTAGGATTATTTTTTTTTATTATTATTATATTTTTATTTAATTATTTATTATTTTTTATTTATTTTTTAATTATTTTTTAATTATTTTTTTTATTATTAAATTTATTAGTTATTTTAAGTGAGCTTGAGTCTGAG
>JARQOC010000012.1:101168094-101170594 GCA_033576535.1 Allobates femoralis | reverse complement strand
ACACACATGCACACATAATTAAAGAATACATTAATTTTTTTTATATACATTATATAGTTATACTGTATCAAGACATTCAGAAATATAAATATACTCAAACATAAATCATATAATCACATATTTTTACACACAATTATTATTATAATACATTGTGGCACAATTCGAACAGCGGCAATTCTAGAATATATACAAATAGGGATAGCATGGGGAAGGCGGTGATGGCTGAATAGGGAGGGACTTTGAGGACGGAGCGGAAGGGGAAGGATGATGGATCACGAAGCAGCGGCTTGGGGGAGGACGGAGGAAGATGCAACGGGGTGGTGGAGGATGAAGCTGTAGAGGGGAGGCGAGGTAGTACGATGCGGCTCATGCAAGGGGGAGAACCCTAACACACTGACTCAAACCTACACACAGAGTCACACCTACACACAGACTCACACCTACACACACAGATTTACACCCACAGCCAGACACACACCCATATACTCACACTCACAAACACACGCATGGGATCTCAAATCTCTGCCACCTGTCGCTGACAGTGATGGCCCTCATGTCCCTTGCGCTGAGCGGGGGATAGCAGATAGGTGTGTAGTAGGCGGGCGCAGAGGTGGCGGGGTACAGGATGATCCCGGGTGTCACTGCAGCTGCCACCAAACTGCAGTGACATGAGGCGGCTGTCACCCAGGATCATACTATGGCCGCACAGTCTGATCCCGTTGATCCATGCACCCTGGGAGGCCCGATCCCGGCAGCCCCTGCTGACCGTTGGCAGTGTGTGGCTCGTGGCGTGGGTTACTGATGTTAGGCTGCGGAAGGAGTCTGCTGCGCACCTCGAGCGGCTGCCATCTTTTGTTTTCTTTTCATCTGTTTCCAGAAATCGTGCATTTGCGCTGATTGGTCTGCACTGCCGTGCTCAAGCAGTCAGCGCTAGTCAGCAATTTCCGTGATAGACCGTGAATATTAAACGATTATATAGTAGATACAAACATGCACACTCAAAAAAACACAATCAAAAACACAAACTCAAAAATAGACACACATTTACACACAGACACAATCATACAAACACATAAACACATATATATATTTATATATATATATTTTTTTTTTCTTTTGTTGTCTTGGGACAGGCTCAGCTGACAGCGCTTTTCTTATCTCTTGCACCCCCAGGAACGTACAGCAGCCGGTCCTCATTGGCGGAAATCACACCGGACGCGCACTTCACCAATGACTAAAAGACCCCGCGGAAGCGCGCTGTGCTGAGGTCAGTAGAAAAATTGACAACACACAACAAAATGCTCACAGTCCTAGCAGCTGTAAAGTGATGCGGATGGGACGGCGCTGCACAAGTAAATATGTCAGTGACAAGGGCCAGCCGCATCACTGCACAGCAGAGAGCACTCTGTGCAGTTTGGTGTGATTGTCCATTTCTAATACAGCCACAGCTACTCCACCGACACTGAGTCAGCGGCGGCTGTCGTGCAGCGCCGCTCGCAGTTTTTGCACGGACACATGGCAGTGACTGGCTGTACTGGCTGCAGGCACACTCACAGCATCAGAGACAAACTGAGGACACACATAGCATCAGTCTGCCGGCTGTAAAGCGTGATGGTCGGGGTGGCAGGCAGGCCTCCTTGCGCAAAATAGTCACGCCACCACGCCCGGGCCCGCCTGGCCCTTTTAACATGTACACGCCAAGTACAATAATTGCCGTGTCCCCTACTCAAGTAAGTCCTTTAATTCCGTATCAGCGGCCCTGCTCATGTATAATGATGTGTGATGTCATTTACCGGTGTTGTAGGTTTGGTTTCTGTGTGGCTGGACTTTACAACCACGATATCCACGAAAAAGTATTGACGACCAGATCACCACGAAACAAAAAATTAACCCCACCATAGGTAAATACACACAGAGTCAGACAGACACACACACACATACGGACACACATACTGACACACACAACCATTTAGTTATACATTTATATACATCATAATTATACATAAAAACAATAAAAACACATATGCAATAGTCCATATTTTTTGATTTATTGGAAGATGTTATTAAATAATGTGATTTTTTTGGAGGAGTAATCTTTTAAAGAGTGTAAAATTAAGCACTTCTTAAAACCTAACATGTATAAATTTGAAAACATTAAGAGAGTAGGAAAAGGCACATCAAAAGTAGGCATTGCAATATCCGAATGTATGAAACTTGTGAACTTTAACTTTATTTACATAATTTAATCATAGGCTAAAAATTCGGCAGGAATTTCGTCTGGAAATTGGAACCCAACATATTCCGCAACAGGATCTGGGTATGTTAGTCTGATTTTATTAACCGCACATGATGGTATAGGACGCCTATGTCCTTTTCCCAGGTATCCGTGAACCCATACGGTAAAGCTCCGATAAGCAGCTTTGCGTAGTTGTCTATACATAAAAGTAAAAAAAAAAAAAGTATTTTAATTATTCTTTATTTATAATGTTATATTTCATAC
>JARQOC010000012.1:101152550-101167994 GCA_033576535.1 Allobates femoralis | reverse complement strand
TGTTGAGAACTGTACTGTGAATTGCTGAGAACTGCTTGAAGGACTTCCAAGTAAACCTGGTGAACCCTGCCTCAGTGTCCGTGTCTGATTCCAGGTATACAGAACTGTTATTGTACTTCTTACCCTGCCAGGAGCAGCCCAACCTGCGGCGGGCTCATCCATCCAGCTGCAGCCCATCTATCCCTCCATCCTCCTGGCAGAGCTGCGCTGCAGCGGTGGTCCCTTCACTGACCACAACCTGTGGGTGGCGTCACGATGAACTAATCAGTGTAAATATCTCTTTACTTGTGAGAACCCGGGACACGGTCCGGACCAGGACCTCTGTGACATCCCCAGCAGTACCCCGGTCCGGTACCGAGTACACCATCCCAGTGGGCTCCATATGTGCAATGTATAGGGGACGTGTGCCACACATAGGGGACGTGTGTCATGCATAATGGACGTGTGCCATGCATAATGGACATGTGCCATGCATAGGGGACGTGTGCCATGCATAAAGCATAGAGGCATAGGGGACGTGTGCCATGCATAATGGACATATGCCATGCATAGGGGACGTGTGCCATGCATAGGCAGGGCCGCACTGTCCAATGGTCAATATGAGCCTTTAGACTCAGGCGGCAAGGAGGCAGGGAGAGCCGCAGAGCAGAAGGGGGTGGTGCCTGCATAAGGTAAAATCACCAGCAGCGGCTACCAACCGCACCCCCCCCCCTGATCCGACAGCAATCCTACCCCCCGCTCCTCACCTGCGGCTGCTAAAAGCAACCCCCCCGGTCCTCACCTAGCTCACCTAGGCTCAGGCGGCAGAGAGCCTTTCTGCACCCCTGTGCACGGGGGAAATTAATCTGAAATGTGTACCGGCAAATATGTTTTTTTACAAATAAAGCACTGGCGATGCATCAGCGACGCAGGATTGCCGTGACAGAGGCGACAGTGCTACACCAGTGATCCCGGCCAGGTCGTATCGTTATTGCTGGTGCGTCGTTATGTGTGACGGGGGCTCTATACTTACAGGACCTCTGATGATGTCACAATCATGGCCGGAGCAAGATCACATGGCTGTGACATCACCAGAGGTCCTTAAGCTAAACGTACACAGCATCAGGAGCCAGGTACTGCAGACCACTTACACCCACACAACCTACATTCACCCTGCACTCATGTCACACTCACCTTGCACTGACCTCACACTTAGCCCTGCACTCACGTCACACTGTCTCTTAACGCAAAACCCGCGTCGCTGATTGTTCGTGGCTGGCTGGGCGCGACCAATCAGCGATGCGGGATTTCTGTTACAGCGAACCAGGCACAGTCTGCCTGGTCTCCTGACCCGTCTCCGCTCGGTCTCCTGCCCGCTGCTCACCTGCTCCACGTTCCCTCCCGGCCGCCGCTCCATTTGCCGGCCGTTCACTCCACCATTATTCTTCTTCTTTTCGTGGCATAGACTCCAGAAATTCAAAGGCTGCGGAGGGTGGGAGTGGAGCTACCACACTCGCACAACCGCACTGCCGTACACCCGCACCGCCGCCACACCACACATATTGTAGAATACCTGATGTGTTAGAATCGGGCCATCATCTAGTTGTTTATAAGTATGCTCATTGGGTGCTAGCCTGCCATCTTGGCTGCTTATGTTTACGTATGTTTGTGCCCCCACTCCTTCTGGTTTTAATCAATAAACAGGCACTTCACCACTTTGAACTAGACACATGGTTGTTTGGTTTTCTTGTTATATATGCTGCCTGAGGCACTACTAGTCTGATCCATGGGTGGATGTTTCCCGTTATTCTGTGGGATACATGTAAACATCCTCAATGAAGGTTATTGTTTTTCGTGACAGATTGGACTTGATGTTTGTGGTAAATGTAGGATGATCATTTTTCAGTTTATTTGTTTAGGAAAAGGAAATTGGGTAGAAAACTTTGAAAATTGAAAAATGTTAAAGTTTGAATTCTTCTCCTGTTAAACCAGAGCTGTGCGTCACACAATAGTATAACATTTCCCACATGTCTACTTTACATCAGCACAATTTTGGAAACTATTTTTTGTTGTTGTAGGAAGTTATAAGGGTTCAAAATTCATCAGCAACTTCTCATGTTTACATCAAAATGTACAAAGCCACTTTTTTATGGACCCCATCATATCTGACGTCACTTTGGAGGGGCTGAGGTGACAGAAAACACCCAAAAAAGTGACCCCATGTAAAAAACTGCACCCCGCCGACCACTCAACAACACATTCAAGAAGATTAATAACATGCTTCTTCACATGCACTAAGGCCCCATTCACATTTGTGTTTTGAAAGCAGCATACCGAATTCAGTCAAACGCATGCGCAATGCTTTCCTATGTTTAACATGGGAACGCATGGTACCTGTGTTTGGCTGTGTTCCGATGCTCATAATTTATGTGCCCTCCTCCGCCCTCCGAATGCAACATGTTGCATTTTTTGTGCAATCGCGGGCGCTCGTTTTATCAGCAAGCGCACAAACAATGCATGAAAGTCAATGTATCCGCAGTGTCCTCCACATGACAGCGCATGAGAACGCTGCGGATCACACTGAAATCTCTTCCAGTGACTGCCGCTGATCTCCCGGGGACGGGCGCCACTAATCTCCCAGCGGTGTCGGCGCAGGAGATTTAAACAGCTGTTGATCAGCTGTTTGTTAAATCTCCCGTGCCGACACCGCCAGGAGGAGGAGATCTCCACCGCTGATCTGCGCCTCCCGGCCGCCGCCAAGACCGCTGTTTGGCTGGCCGGACACCATACTATGTGAACGCATGCGGAGAATCTCCGCTGCGTTCACATCAGTATGGCTGCGTTTGCATGCAGACACAAACGCTAGTGTGAAACCAGCCTAAAGTAACATAGAAGGAAAAAATAAACATTTCACTTTTTCCAAAAGAAAGGTTACTTTAGCCATAAATATTGCATTTTCACAAGGGCAACAAGCAGAAAATGGACTCTAAAATTTGTTGTGCAATTTTTCCCAAGTGCACCGATACCCCATATGTGGTGGAAAAGCGCTGGGGCACGGCCGGGCTTGGAAGGGAAGGAGAGACATTAGATGTGTCAGCGGAAAATTAGCAACAATCGCTAGCTAACACCATGTTGTGTTTGGAGAGCCCCTGTGTGCCTAAACAGTGGAAACCCCCCTCCCTCACAAGTGAGCTTAGTAGGGATAAGGTTAGGGGAAGTGCAGCTCACCGATATTCCTGAGGATCTGGTGGGAATCCTGAAGATAGCTGCTGGCTCCTGCTTGGTAATAGCCAAGATGGTCGATAGAAGGTATTCTTGGACTTTCTTAAAACATCAGCATCTTTATTGAGAATATGTAAAATAACATGTTTAACCTTGGTGAACAGATGTGAACCAGGCTGACAGGTTTCAGACTGAAGGTCCTTTTTCAAAGGCGCACTCTGATTGGACCAATTGTGCACATGCATGATGGGTCGAATAAGAGCTGGGGGAAGGGGTGACAGAGAGGACAGCCAATGAGCAGTACTTCTGTAGGCCTTGATCACAGTGTTTGTAATGTTCAGCCATTCAAAATGACAATCACTGTGATTGAATTGAATGTGAATTGAACAGCCAATAAGAGCGATCGTAGGTGCAAGGTGGCAAAGCCACCCCTCTAAAGGTGAAGCTAAAGTCCCCTCATCCCAGTAGCTCTGCTGACTTTGAGGATCCCGGTCACTGGGGCTACGGGCCTGCGATCCAGCCATGACGCACTAAGTCATAGGTCGGGAAGTACCACCGACCTACGATGCATCAGTGCATGAAAGGTCGGGAAGGGGTTAAGAAAGCACCCTATAATAACAGGAGGCAACCATGGTATAATTGGTAACGCCTTCTCCAGGTTGCCTTCTAAACAACATCAGTTTACACTAAGTCCACAACTAAAAAAAAACAAACAAATAATGGAATTTCGAGGGATGGATATAAAGTCTTTTTTGGTTCCCAACAGCCCCATGAGTCCATCTCATGTCACGTCCCAAGATGATGTCCCAGCCAAGAAAAATTCTCTTCCCTTTATGACCCAGTAACATATTCAGGGTAGTACTTTTCTACAGTTCTAAAGACGCTCTTGCAGCCTGAATAAACCCTACAGACCAGCGCTGACTGTCATCATAACTCAGGATTGACCGGCGAGTCTTTCCAAATGCGCTGGTCCCTTTTTAGACGCACCATCAATAATTTTGCATGAAGCCTCTCCAGAGGTTGCCTAGATAACAAATTCTTCTCTTCGCTCAGTGTTTCATGAGTCATAGTGATGGTCAAGAAGATAAGTTATAGGACAGCCAGCAGCCAATAAGAAAAAAGCCACCAGGGCTCATTTAAAACTATCATCTAGAGCCATGTTATATATCCAATCTCCCAACCATGATCCCCCCCCCTTATCTGTCCCATCCAAGCCATCATCCCCATCCCCCGGCCATCGTACCCCCCTTAGCTGTCTCATCCCTCTGCCATTGTCCACCCTTATCTGTCCCATCCACTGATCGTCCACCCTTATCCGTCTCATTCCTATGCCATTATCCCCTTATCCATCCCATGCCCCGGCCATCATCCCCCCTTATCCCCAAGGAGGGACCGCATCTTCTCCTCCTGAGGGGGGCCGCATCTTCTACAGTGGAGGGCCTTGTCTGCTCCTGAAGATGGCCCCGTCTTCTCCTTAGGAGGGCCATCTCATTGTGATGCCCCACCGGTCAGGATGCCATGAGGGGTACTGCACACAAGCCCAGGGTGTGGTTCTCTAGTAGTCAGATGGGGGATGGTAGGTGTGATGATCCTCAACACACACACACACACACACACACTTAGGACCCAGGGGAACCCTACACAAACCCCGGGGGAGGACCCAGTAGAACATCGGGGGTAGAGAAGTGTGTGTGGAAGGAAAAAGACACAACAGTGGAGTTGAGTAAAGACAACAGTAAACAGTTAGTATGTAGAGCTGGGAGAGTAGAGAAGTCAGGTCGAGCGAAGGAGGAGAGGAAACTGCAGCGAAGGGACTTGAGCTGTGTGACGCTCGTCCTGGAGCACCGAGAGGAAAGAACCCTATGGCCAAAGGCAGAGCTGAATTGGCCCATGTGTCCGAATCTGGAGTTGGTGATACCGTCTGGAGGGGTTATGGTCAGAACAGGGACTGGACCTGAACATGGCACAGGCATTCATACCCGAACCATTGAACCGGAGGCTACAAACTTCATAGGAGCTGTGGCTCACACACCTGGCGTATACCGGTCCGGTCCGGTCCCCGAGATGATCCGCTGCCGTCCGCCGTGTTCCGGTGCCGGTCCTAGGCTCCATGGTCCCTGCTCTTCCGGAGTTCAGGCCTAGCTCCGCCCAGGTCATAGTGTGGGCCAATCAGCATAGCGGTGCTCAAGCAAGCGTCATCGGGCGCTTGCCTCTGACGTCAGCGCCGCTATGCTGATTGGCCCACACTATGACCTGGGCGGAGCTAGGCTTGAATTCCGGAAGAGCAGGGACCATGGATCCTAGGACCGGCACCGGAACATGGCGGACGGCAGCGGATCATCTCGGGGACCGGACCGGAGCACAGAGGACGGCACAGGACCATCAGGGACCCCACACCGGACCCGGTAAGAAGCGGTGCTATGTGTGTGTGTGGTGTGTGTGGTGTGCGTGGTGTGTATGGTGTGTATATATGTGTATATATGGGTCTGTACGTGTGTATGTATGTATGTAAACCCCCCCACGTGTTTCCCCGATAGTAAGACCCCCCCTCCCCCCTACCCTGCCTTACATTCGGGGGGGGGGTCTTACATTAGCAGACCCCCCGTCCCCCCCCACCTTGTCTTACTTTCGGGGGGGGGGTCTTACTATCGGGGAAACACGGTAGCAGCCAGACAAGGGTCCGGGGACAAGGTACCAGTCGCCCACTCATACCTGAGGCTGCAGGATCAGGCCTCTGTGTACAGAGGCACTTACAACCGTGCTGAGGAACAGGACAAGTGAGAGGCAGAAGACAGGCACGCCACTGAGGGTCTCAAACTTGTTACCCTGATCTCCTAGGACTAGGACTACACAGACCGGAGCTTATCTAAGAGTGTGTAACATCTTTGACCTGTTGAACTTGAGTCTTGACGTGAGTAAACCCGGTAACTGAATTTCAGAACTGTGTGAGACTGTGTTATTTTCGCAGCATCGGCTGTGAAGGCCACTGAACGAGGTAATGAGGCCTAAGGTAACCCCTAACTGCCTTCAATTATTAATCCTTATTCCCGCTACACTGGGAACACGCTCCGCCCGTGTGGATCCACTGCACCCAATCTGCCCGTCCATCGTCCCAAGAGGTTCTGCAGCAGCGGCGGCTACCCATAACCGCAAACCACAAGTGGCGTCATGCACATTTATCCTTTAAACCAACCTATCCCTATCCTCTCCCCAAGAACGCTTTAACACTGAACCTAAGGTCACGCAGCCAGGTCTCGACCCCCGTGACTCCCCAGAAGAAGTATTAAAGCCCGGTTCTCAGTACCCCACTGCCCTGGGGTGGAACATCATTTCCCAAAGAGGTCTGGTGTCTTCTCATGAGAAGGGCCTACCTTTTTTCCTCCGAGGACTGTCTTCACAAGGGAATCCGGGCGTACATATTGTGCGCCGTAACTACATAGGCGTGCCAGAGTTGTGTATTACGCGACGCTCGTACGGTGATAGGACAAAGCAATAACATCATGATTGGCCAGCCAGCGCAGGGAGGCTGGCTAATACATGACGCCATTGCAAATGTGTATTGTGACTGGTCAGCTCGTTAAATATGCCGCCCTGTGCAGGGACAGCCAATGGGTACACAGTACTCCCCACCAATCATAGCTGATAGGGCGTGGTATACATGACGCTGTAGCACGCCCCAGGTAACTCAAATACCGTACCTGTGCCCCGATTACATGCCGCTACCATAGGGTTTATACCTGCTTGTTTTTCAGCACGGCTGAAACACAGGTATCCAAAGAGACAGGACGGTACAACCTGAATTACACGCCGCCACTGCGCAGTGTTTTGAAGGTAAAAGGTACAATTGTCTCCGACACCTGCCGGTTTCTACCTTTCGGTAGCGGCGTGTAAAGGTACCATCAGAGCCAGGAGGAGACTACAATGAACACTAGAGATGGCAATAGGTCATAAGTCATCCAAGACCAACCAGAGCAATGGTGATAGATGAAGACGCTGGAAGGTGAGTGTAGGACAGGGGGCAGGGGATGTAGAGGTAAAGCTCCACTCCAGTGGGGATACAATAAAAATGCTGTGGTTAAAGCGAGATACAGGCCCCCTGTGCTTGATGTTGGGGCCAAATATGTAATACCCCCGGCCTGTTTTCCCTCCATCACCGCCCTTCCCTCTTTCATGGCGCCGGCTTCATAGAGCCACAGCAGGGTGGAGATATATAAAAGATTAATAATCCATCGATTACTTACTTTTTATCTCTTCGGAAACTCTGACTGTCAAATCTCTTGTGCTATACACCAAGCTTCACATGATGAAGATGGCGGGGCATGAAAAACCCATCGGCCCCCTGCTGTCATGCCAGCGGAGGTCAATGAGAACTCAATGACATTTAAAGGGTTAAAGGGTAATCTGGACAAGCTCTGGTCACTGCAGGTAGAGGCAGGTGTCGGCTGTATAACACAGCTGTCACTGTGAGGTATGGTGCTGCTCCATGCATTGGATCCTAGGATGAGATGGGGATATACAATAATAAACCTGAATATCCTCTTTAAATCCTCAAGCCTGGATCTTTTTGAGTAGGGTAAAGCAGAATTACCAACCAGGCACAGCCAATACAAAAGATACAAGGTTGTACAGTGCATGGGAACGAGGGGCCAGGGTGTTTTTTTTTATTTTATTTATTTTTTATTATAAGGTTTGAAAGGTTATTTGAAGTTTGGTTTGTAATTCCAACTACTGTTAATGCAGTTGAATAACATTTGAGTTAGTTTATCTATTTCTATTTTGCACAATGTTTAATCACATTATAGACGTCACCTGACTCCCTCCAGTATGAGGAGGAGTCTCATTGCCTCTAGTTTGTTGGACCTGTAGAAGCCTGAGTAAGGCGAAACGGTGCGCCCGTCATCCTCCACCGCACCCCCCCCCCCCCTCCCTAACTGCATGTTACCCACTCCATTGCATGGAATAAAGAAATTGCACATGCACAACACCCAGTGTGAGTGCCAGCATTTTTCTTCTTTTCTACCCATGGATTGCATTTCTAAATGGACATGATTTGAGCAACACCCTTGGTTAAAAGCTGGTTTGAGCCGTAACAAATGCCTCTAGTGCCCAGGATTCTTGTTTACTTTACAATGAAATGCCAACATGCCAATCTAATATATAAAGCTGAATGTGTGTGTGTATATGTGTGTATATATGTGTATATGTGTGTGTGTGTGTGTGTCCGTGTGTGTGCCCGGGATTGGCATCTACACCGTCATAACTACAGCCACAAAATTTTGCACAGTCACATGTCTGGACCCCGAGAGCGTCATAGGCTATGTTGTGAGGCAAAATTTTAACCCTGCGCGTTCTAGTTCACCAAACAATTTTGCCCCTATCTACATAATGGGGAAAAAGTGACAGTTACCAGTTGACAGTTGTGAATGAGAGGGGCTTAATGATAGCGCCAAAGACTAAGAGCATATACCAGCATATACTCACTAAGGTGGGGCCCCAACATGGGATATTCACCACGCACGGGGACATGTATTCACACCACACGCACACAAAGAGTAACAGCAAGTGTATAGTCGCTAAGGTGGGGCCCCAACATTGGATACTCACCACGCACCCAAACACACACCCCACAGGGACACACACACCACAAAGAGACAGACAACACAGGCACACACACACACCCTACAACGACACATGCACTCACCCCACAGGGACACACACCACAAAGAGACACAAACACCACACAAACACCCCTCCCCCACAGGGACACACACATACACACCCTATAGGGGCACATACCACAAAGACACACACACCACACTGATCCCCACACACACAAGGGCACACACATACCCTATAGGGACCCATGCACTCACCCCACAGGGACAGACACACACACACACACCACAAAGAGACATCCCCCCCACAGGGACATACACACCCTATAGGGACACATGCACTCACCCGACAGGGACACACACACTCACCCCACAGGGGGGCGCACACACACACTCACCCCACAGGGGGGCGCACACACACACACACACCCTATAGGGACACATACACACACCCCAGAGACACACACACCACACAGACACAGATGTGCTCAAATCACCTCACACAACTCGCCTCATATGTCTGCTATCTTTAATTTCCAAACATAAACATCTGATTGAAAACAGCCAATGTGCAACACATGTGCCATATAGGGAATTAAGGCAGATGTCAGCAGTGCCGGGACAAGGCATTTTGGTGCCCTAGGCAGGTAAGGCAAACGGCGCCCCCCCCCCCTCCCCGAAATATGTCTGGGAATAAAAATGTCAGCATACTTTGAAAGTAAATTTAATTTAACGGGGACCTATAAAAGGTTCGTCCAACCACACTACAGAGACATACTGATAGGTTGTTTACATTGTGAGCCCCAGTGGGGACAGTGTTCATGATGATGTATGTAAAGTGCTGTGAAGTTCATAGTGTAATATAAATGCAAAAAGTATCATTCTTAATATTATGTCACAATACCAGGATCTGAGGATCTTCTATTTCGAGGTCAGGGGCTCTCTGATGCCATGTTGCTGCTTGTCTCGCTGTTGTCCTCTTTTGAAACTGCAGTGCGGTGGACAAGAGAGCATTAACTGGTTAATAACAAGAAGTATGGAGTGTGTACTGAGCCATAAACCCTCCCCTTACCATGAAGTATGGAGTGTGTACTGACTGAGCCATAAACCTCCTCATACCATGTCCAGCAGACATTGTAGGATACTACCCATATATATATAACCCGACCTGTGTATAAGCCGACCCCCCTACTTTTGCCCCCAAAACCTGGGAAAACCTATTGACTCGTGTATAAGCCGAGGGTGGACCTCAGCACAGGTATACAGCCCCCAGCAAAGTGGTATACAGCAGCCTCTCCAGTTGTATATACAGACCCCAGTGGTAATACAGCAGCCCCAGGGGTAATACAGCAGCCTCAGGGGTAATACAGCAGCCCCAGGGGTTATACAGCAGCCCCAGGGGTAATACAGCAGCCCCAGTGGTATATACAGCAGCCCCAGTGGTATATACAGGCCCCAGCAGTATATACATCAGGCCCAGTGGTGGTGCATACAGGGCCTAGTGGTGTATACAAGACCCAGTGGTGTATACAGGGCCCAGTGGTGTATACAGGGCCCAGTATGCGGGGGGGGAAGCGCACCTTTGCACACTCACTGCGGCCGCTGTCACCGTGCGTCTGCTGTAAGGCTGCTTTCACACTGCATTTTTCTGTGATCCGTGGCTGTCCGTTGTAAAACGGGACAGCCACGGATCAGATTTTGGCCCCATGTTATCCTATGGGCACGGTTCACATCGGATTTGGCCTTATTGGCATCCGATTTTTGTCGGATCCGATTCTAGCCGATTTTTTGTTGTGCCCAAAATCGCAGCCTGCTTCGATTTTTGGCACAGCGGGTCAAATCGGACCGAATTGGATCCGACCTGATCCGCGCCAAATAAGGCTGCTTTCACACAGCGTTTTTGTGCTGTCCGAGGGGATCAGACTTTTTGCAGCACCCCTCGGACAGCAACTGATCCAAACTGATGACTGCAATCGGATGCCAAATAGGCATCCGATCCCGATGTTTTGCAGCATCAGTTTGGATCTTCTCCCTGCTCCTCCTGTCACCTTGTCACGCTCCTGTCACCCTTCTCCCCTCTGTCTGCCCTCTGTCTCCCCTCTGTCCCCCCACTTTGCAGCCCCTCTTTGCCCCCCTCTTTGCAGTCCCTCTTTGGACCCCCTCTTTGCAGACACTCTTTGCCCCCCTCTTTGCTCCCCTCTCTGCAGACCCTCTTTGCCCCCCCTCTTTGCTCCCCTCTTTGCAGACCCTCTTTGCCCCCCTCTTTGCAGACCCTCTTTGCTCCCCTCTTTGCAGACCCTCTTTGCCCCCCTCTTTGCTCCCCTCTCTGCAGACCCGTCTTTGCCCCCCTCTTTGCAGCCCCTCTTTGTGGACCCCCTCTTTGCTCCCCTCTTTGCAGCCCCTCTTTGGACCCCCTCTTTGCTCCCCTCTCTGCAGACCCTCTTTGCCCCCCTCTTTGCAGACCCTCTTTGCCTCCCCTCTTGCAGACCCTCTTTGCCCCCCTCTTTGCAGCCCCTCTTTGGACCCCCTCTTTGCTCCCCTCTTTGCAGACCCTCTTTGCCCCCCTCTTTGCAGCCCCTCTTTGGACCCGCTCTTTGCTCCCCTCTTTGCAGCCCCTCTTTGCCCCCTCTTTGGACCCCTCTTTGCTCCCCTCTTTGCAGCCCCTTTTTGGACCCCCTCTTTGCAGACCCTCTTTGCCCCCCTCTTTGCTCCCCTCTTGCAGACCCTCTTTGGACCCCCTCTTTGCTCCCCTCTTTGCGCCCTCTTTGCTCCCCTCTTTGCAGCCCTCTTTGCACCCCTCTTGCAGCCCCTCTTGGCAGCCCCTCTTGGCAGCCCCTCTTTGCCCCTCTTTGCACCCCTCTTTGGACGCACCCTCTTTGCTCCCCTCTTTGCAGACCCTCTTTGCTCCCTCTTTGCAGACCCGCTTTGCTCCCCTCTTGCAGACCCTCTTTGCAGCCCCTCTTTGGACCCCCTCTTTGCAGACCCTCTTTGCCCCCCCCTGCAGACCCTCTTTGCTCCCCTCTTTGCCCCCCTCTTTGCTCCCCTCTTTGCAGACCCTCTTTGCTCCCCTCTTTGCAGACCCTCTTTGCCGTCCTCTTTGGACCCCCTCTTTGCTCCCCTCTCTGCAGACCCTTTTTGCCCCCCTCTTTGCAGCCCCTCTTTGGACCCGCTCTTTGCTCCCCTCTTTGCAGACCCTCTTTGCCCCCCTCTTTGCTCCCCTCTTTGCCCCCTCTTTGCAGCCCCTTTTTGGACCCCCTCTTTGCTCCCCTCTTTGCCCTCCTCTCTGCAGACCCTCTTTGCCCCCCTCTTTGCAGCCCCTCTTTGCCCTCCTTCTGCAGAGCTTAAAAAATAAAAAAATCATCATTCTCACCTCTCCACGACACCCGCGGTGCTTCCAGCTTCTTTTCTTGCACAGGACCTGGCGTGATGTCACAGTCACATGACCGGTTACCGCGGTAACCGGTCATGTGACTGCACTGTGACGTCAGGCCAGGTCCTGGAAGCACAGAGCCGAGCGCAGGAGGCATCGCTGGATCGTGGAGAGGTGAGGATAATGATTTTTTCATTTTTAACCCTTTCATTTCACAGGATATCACTTCTGCAATGTATGAATATACATTGCAGAAGTGATATTATGGCACAGAGCGATTTTAGTGTACTGAGCATGCTCAGTACACTAAGATCGGGTCCGAGGAACTCAGCTGTTTCCTCGGATACGCGCTCCATAGGCGCCATGTTGGAGGAGAGGAGGGGCGGGCACCGGGCAGAGCTGCAGGACAGGAAGTCCCCTCCTCCCTCTTCTCTGGCCGGCGCGGCCGCCGGCGGTCAGCACGGGGCCCCCCAGGGGGTGCGGGGCCCTCTAGGGGGCGGGCAATGCGTCCTCCACAAGATGGCGCCCTAGGCGATCGCCTAGGGTCGCCTACCTATCGTCCCGGCCCTGGATGTCAGTCACATGAGCTGTCTATTATGTGTATGTGTGAGGTAACATATACTGCCCGGCCAGGGGAGGGTTTACTGTTGGCTGGAGATTTATTAGGCTGCCTATAGCAATCAATCACAGCTCAGCTTCTATTTTCCTACAGGTCATTAATATGACATATTCAAATTCTATTTTGTTATAGCTAACATCAGTTATTTATTAACCCGGGCGTAGCCGGGTACTACAGCTAGTATAACCTAAATCACAGAAGTGGCCGACACAAGCGCTGCACAGAGGAGAGCCAGCAGCTGACAACTCTACTCCCTATACAGAGCAGGCAGTCTTGACACCCTGACAAGCAATTCTATTATTTTAACAATTGATTTTAAACTTACCTTTGCAGTCTTCTCTTCAGCAGTGGTCATCCAGCTCATGTGTACTGACTGCACATTGAAGCTGAACCGCTCCCACTGCCCTTTCCAAAACACAGAAGGTGGATAGATCTGTATGGGAAAAAAAAAAAAATTGCAGAAAATTAGATTTTAGCATGAAATGTAAGCAGATTCGACACCGAAGTCCTGGTCTCTATCTTATAATAATGCATCCATCCTGAACCTCTCCTAGTTATGTGCTCCATCCTGACCCTCTGCTTGCAATTATGTCCCCATCCTGGTCCCTTTGCAGTAATGCCCCATCGTACCTCCTCCTTGTAGTAATATGCCCCATCATGCCCCCTCCTTGTTGTAATCTGCCCCGATCATGCCCCCTCCTTGTAGTAGTAGTATGCCCCATCATGCCCCCTCCTTGTAGTAGTATGCCTACATCATGCCCCCTCCTTGTAGTATTATGCCCCCTCTTTGTAGTAATCTGCCTCCATCATGTCCCCTCCTTGTTGTAGTAATCTAATCATGCCCCCTCCTTGTAGTAATCTGCCCCCATCATGCCCCCTCCTTGTTGTAGTAATCTAATCATGCCCCCTCCTTGTAGTAATCTGCTCCCATCATGCCCCCTCCATGTCGTAGTAATCTGCCCCCATCATGCCCCCTCCTTGTAGTAATCTGCCCCCCATCATGTCCCCTCCATGTAGTAGTAATCTGCTCCCATCATGCCTCCTCCTCGTAGTAGTATGCCCTCTCCTTGTAGTAGTAATCAGCCCCATCATGCCTCCTCCATGTAGTAACCTGCCCCCATCATGTCCCCTCCATGTAGTAGTAATCTGCCCCCATCATGCCCCCTCCCCGTATTAGTATGCCCCCTCCTTGTAGTAGTAATCTACCCCGTCATGTCTCCTCGCTCTGATCCAACACAACTTTGAACTGCCATAGCGGAGAACAGAGGCGACGCCACGTGCCAGCAGGGAGTGCTCTTAGTGCCTCCCCGGTACACATCATAGGTTCGCCATCAATGATTGAGGCTATGGTGATTATGACTGTGCTGATAATGTGACTGCTGAAAATACAATAAGAAAATAGCCCCTGTGATCAACAGATTTAGAGGACTAGTTTTGTTTAAGAAAGCCAATACATATTTCAAGCCAGTGTATTAGAATATTGAGCTATTTTGCCATACAGATAATCTTTTTAGGTCTCAGATATTTATTACATTGCAATTTATTAGTCCACTAGAAAGATGGCCGCCACGAGAAGGTCGGTCGGAGGATAGGTAGAAGGTAATGGCATCAGATACACCCTCAAGGCTTAAAATTCACATCCAATGGTCTCTGTAGAAAATAAGGCAACAATACTATAATAAATACATCCGCTACGACGATGACGAGGAATTCCAGATAGTGGTCAGCCATTTTGTCCACCATGGAGAAGGTGCAGTATTCACATTGATTGTCAACATGGCGAATCATGGCGTCTAGGTCAGGCAAGAAAGTGGTTCAACCCATGGAGCTGGGCATCAAAACTCAAAGATAAGGCACAAATGCCATCGCTGCCGTTATCCAGATCATCAACTTGTTCTCCAGCCCAAAAATAAAAAAAAAAGCAAGAGAAGAAAGTCATCTCTGGAATGTGCATGGGAAGGAACCGGTCCCTCCGCTCCAGCAGGCACTACAGGTTTCATACACAATAATGGGAGACAAGACGACAAAGATTGAGATAATTAGTGTAAAAAAAAGAAAAAAAAAAAAACATTTATAAAACTGTCCAGTGGAGACGCTCCACCCATCACCTTCCATGGTCAGTGAGGAAGGTCTCCGAGATGATGTTGGCAAGGTAAGAATCAGTAGTGTGAGACGGGAAAGAGTCAGTATTGGGGCCTCATTCAGCCTTGTGGTGGTTGTTGTTTTGCAAGGAATGACCATTAGATACGACCCCGTTCTTGGTGGTTTCTTCCTCGTCTTCATCCGGAATGTCAGTTTCGTCTTGGTCGCTCCTTTCGTCTTGCTCCAGCTAGAAGAAACCAAGAGAAAATTAATCTCACTGATAAGATGACGGCCCAAGGATGACCAGATGAGTTCTCATCCTGCAAAACCAGACAAGCAGGATGCCTTTAAGGCTGCCCCTTTCTTCTTGTTTACAGCTCATTGCCTTGGAGGCAGACCACCTCTGCTGAATAGCACCAGTTTAGGTTGACCCACATCAGCCATCCTAATGGTTTGTTGGCATGAACATGTTCTCTTTATTAACAGTGGTCGGTTTCCAAGGCAACGAGCTGTAAACAAAGGTAATATCTCGCGAACAGTTCAGAATTATTTGACAA